>PVIY010038208.1:0-24078 GCA_004026745.1 Myrmecophaga tridactyla | reverse complement strand
ACTTAAATATAATTCTATATTTCTCAGCACTGGAAATATAGAATGAAACAAGGCAGAGGTCCCGCTTCTATTCTATAAGGAAGGGAAACAGAAATAAACAAGTAAACTAAAGAACAAAGGTGATCAATCTGGCAATTAAATAGAGAATGATTTGTAGAGAAAGAGACGCAGCAGGAAAAACCATTTGGAGATAATTAACAAAGTCCAGGTGAGAGACGACAGCGATTAAACTATGGTGGTTGCAGTTGGGTTGGGAGTGACGCAGACAAGACTTGCTGAGAGTTTAGAGGCATGTATATTGAGAACCGAAGCCAACATAATCCCTGTACCTGTGTTAAACAGTGCCAGGAACAGGCAAATTTACCTTTCCCTTAAACAGTAATGAGAACACGCATAAAATAATTCAGCTAATTGCTCAAGGAAATACTTGCTCCTGGAAAACAAGACTATGGAACCAACTAAATAACTTTCTCACTAAGGTTAATAGCTTGATCAAGACGTGCTTCCATACCTTGACTTGACACATCTACCTACCCAAAGTTACTATGTCATACCTCTGTCCAATCCCAAGCAGCTCCTCTCTTTGTAAGATACCCCTTGTGATGGGTGGGTTCTGGTATCAACCTGGCCAGGTGATGGTGTCCAGTTGTCTGCTCAGGTGAGCACTGGCCTGACCGTGGCTACAGGATATCATGGCTGGTTGATAAACAGGAAGGCTGGTGCATTAAATCTTCAGTCAGTTGATTGCATCTGAAGCTGGTTGCATCTGTGATCAACTAAGGCATGCCGCCACCAACAGGATAATCCAATCAGTTGAATACTTTTGAGGAAGAGGAGAGACTTTCGCTGCTTCTTCAGCCAGCAAGACTCTCCTGTGGTGTGTCCAGACCCTTCATCAGAGCCATCAGCTTCACAGCCTGCCCTATGGATTTTAGACTCTTCCATTCCCACAGTTGATGAGAAACCTTTATACATCTCATATTTGCAGCTCTGTTCCTGGTAGTTCTGTTTCTCTAGAGAACCCTGGCTAGCACAACCCTCCTTAAAAATCAACCATCCCAACTCCTAAAACACTCAAAATATCTTACCTGATTCCCCTCCCCCACTTCTGTGACGCTGCTAAGGCTGTCAAGTGAGTTTCTCCTTTACTGCAGAAAGTCTCAAAAATTTAGCTTTGCTTGGTCAACTGGTTTTTCTTGTTGCCTTTTTAAAAGTTGAAGTTCTAGGGTGTGGTGAGAGAAGAGAGTCTTTTAGAAGTTCACTACTGCAACTCAAATATTTTAGAGTTTTCAGTGTCTTGGTGTGAGATCCTGGTAGAATGAGCCCTGGATTAAAATACAAAACACTCGGTCTATAACAAACCTATTGACTTAAAACTCTCAGTGCCTCAGCTCCTTTCTACAAAATGATGTAAAAAATCAAAAGTTACACTCTGGTCCACCTTCAAATAATATGAAATAATATGAATAATATACGTAAACCTTTGAGCAACTTGGGGGGGGAGATTGAACTTTATGAAGTAAGGGAATTGTATTTTTTTCTGATTGGAGGGAAACTTTTAACTCACATTCAACCACCAAACCCTTTGGAGCACAAGATGAAGAGATTTTCTGACTCTTCTGGAAGTGCCTCGAAATTAACCTAATTATGTTTTATATGAATTTAGATTCTGTCAAAATAGGCAACATAACTAACATCTGGGTGTTAATTCTCCTTCAAATATGGTAGGAAAGAGATAATAATCGCAGAGTGATCAGGGGCTTCAAAATAGGCAGGCCCCTTTGCGACCCAGAACGATGATATATAAGTCAAGAAGTACAAGCACTGGCAGATAACCACACAAAGATTTATTCAGGTTATACAAATTAGATTTTAAAATACCCAAGCTCATTATCAAGATATATTAAAGTGTTGCTGACACTGAAAGTCATAGAAATCTTTGCTGAAAAGAGAGAAATAGCTACATTTTCCTACGTGTTGAAATTTCTTTTTCAGTGAGTATTTCTCGACACCTAGTTGAGGTCCCCCCTTTACATGGCATGGGCCAGGTGCTGCGACAAACAGCTATAAACCCTTTGAATGAAAACACAATCGTTACTCAGAAAGCGAGAGCCTTGGATACACAGTGTGCTGTGCCCCGCCATCTTTTAAAACCTAAATATAGCACTGGGTCAACTCCTCGAGGCCGCTATACAGAACTGCTGGCAAATCCAGATAATTGCCTTCTGTGTTTTCCCCTGAATATTTTCACCACCTGTCTTCGCGTCTGACATCTCCAGTCACTTTAAGCAGCTCACAAAGGGAAAGAGGAGAGAAGCCTGGCAAGCCATATGCCAAACTCCATCAGACCCAGGAGACCAAATGTCTTCTGGATCCAAGAGATGGTTATTTATAGACCTGTAATTAGTGATTAAAACCCCAGGGAGCATTTTGTTTTCCTTTTAACCTGAAACTCTTCTCAGCTTCTATGCATTTTCATACTAAATACAATACTGTGCAGCTCTGCCATTTATTAGGAAACAACCTAGCAATTACCATGAGAAATGCACTCTTCACTGTATATCTAGTTTGCCTTGTGTTTTTAGTGGCCAGTTATTTTTTAAAATAAAACCAGAGCCCAATTTTCCCTACTCAACCATTGGAAAATGCAGAAATGTTTCTTCATGTAGAAATTAAGAGATGTATTAAAGATGAAAACAACCTTTAATTAGTAGTGATATTCCTTATATATTTAAGCTGAAATAGTGACACTTAAGAGTATTCAAGTAGGATAAAAAGAACAAAGCTTGTTACATTACCACAAGTTTCATACCTGAGAGGTAAGTAACATCACGTTAAAAGTCTATTATAAATCATCCTGATTATCGAATGAGTCTAAGAGTATATACTTGCTTAATTTAATTTTCACCCAATTTTAAGGGGGTATTTCATTTCTAGTACTAAAGAATACAGATCAGAAAAAAAAATCCACTAAAGATGCCATACAGAATAATTCCAAATAATTAATATAGATACAGGACCCTTAAGGAGAGGGTGCTGGACTCGGCAGCCCCGAGGTGCAGGCAGCGTCCAGAGACTTAGTTCCCGAGACTACAGCCTGGGGAGGGCAAGGTGACAGCGGGGGCACCTGACGACACGCGGTGACAGGTGAGGGTGGCAGCATGCGCCTTTGCTGGCATCTGATCTCCTGCCCCAGAGCACACAATCCCAGCTGATTACGAGAAAAACCCCAGACAAATCCCCCACGGAGGCATCCTGCAAAGTGCCCGTCAGTATTCCGCAGGAGTGCAAGGAGGGGCTGAGGAGCCCAAGGAGACATGTCAGCGCAGGCAGGATGGGTCCTGGATGGGAGCTAGAAGAAACAAGGACATCAGATAAAAACTAAGGAAATCCACGTAAATTCATTCTTTATACGAAACGTGCCATCCTTATATAAGGTGTGGATGACAGCAGAAACGGATGTGAGGCTACAGGAATTCTCTGTACTGTGTTCACATCTTTTCTGAAAATCTGAAAAATAAAGTCTGGTCATAATCCATGTGAGCAGCCTAACAAGCTGATCTTTGTTTCCAATTTTAAAGGCTCCTTGGAGAAATAGCTGATTCTTGGACAGGGTCTGGAAATAGATTAAGTAGGGGCATCTTGAAGTGTCAGAAAGTAAGAGAGTGGGAAAAAAACTCTCAGCAATGGGGGCGGTTCAAGGGATATAGGAGCCAACTGGCAGTGGCCCCACGGCCGAAACCAGAAAAGAGAAAACAAAAAGAATCCTGGATAAATTGAGTTTCTGCCACTGATACAGACACCATAACGGAGAGGGGAAGGGAAGCTGCGTCACTGGAGAGGTGGTGAAGCCCAGGTGTGGTGCTCGAAGCCCAGCATTCACGTTTCACCCTAGAACCGCTCTGCAGTCGGTGACACTTGCCTTTACAAACGAGGAAACCCGAGGTCAAGAGATGTCACTGCCCTGTCCAAGGGCACGCAGGCCCAAGGTGAGGCCCAGGGGCATGGAGCGCTGCGGTGCCCCGGGCCCGGCCGCCTCTCAGGCCGCCCCCTGGCCCGAGCCCACCTTTTCTGGCAGGTGGCTGCTGACGAGTTCAAAACCTGGGTAGGGAGCGGAGCCTCATACCAGAGTTTTTAGTTATTCCTTTCGTGGCTGTCGGGAACGAATTACAAACATTTAAAGAAAAACGCGGAGGAAGGAACAGACCCTCATTCCAATCAAGACGCCCCCAGCGCAGCTGCGCCTGACTTTACCTGGCATGCGGGCGGTACACACCTGACACCAAATACTCAACCTGCCCGCCAGGAAGGGGGCCCTTTGGCCTCGTTTCTGCGTGTTCGGCCTCCGGGGGAGCCCGTGGGAGCCGCCTTGACTCTGAAGGAGCGTCCGTGGGACGGTAAGGGAGCAGCGGAGTGTCTCCCCAAGACCACGTCCAGCTGCCACCGGCAAAGAGCGCGGGGACCTGGGGGGACCAGGGGACCCGGGGAGGGGGGCGCGGCCATCGGCACCGGCCTGGCGCGGGACCCCTCCCTGCCCTGGACGCTGACCACCCCCGGGGTGCACCCTGTGGAGGGACGCCCCCGCAAGTTCTTCCAGCTGAGCTGCCTCATGGGCTCTGAGTCCCCCCCACCCTGTCCGGTGACCTTTGTGAAGGACAGACTGAGACGAGCAGCCCCGAGCAGAGAGAGGCCACTCAGCAAACACAGGGGGCCACAGGCACGCCCGGGAACCACCGAGCCAGAGGCTGGAAGCCACGGGCCCCAGGGGGAGCGCGGAGGCCAGCCTACCCCGGCCGTCATTTCCTCGGGGCCGTGAGCTGAGCCCCGCCCGTGGCGGGAGGCCGGCCCTCGTGCAGTCCAGGCAGCCGCAGCCTGTGCCCTAACGGGGGGAAAGCACGGGCCACGCCCACGCCGCCGATGCTTCTCTGTGCGCACCCGCACCTGGGTGTCACTGGGCCCCTGGGAATTGCGTCCAAACCCCTTTTTCCTCGCCCACTTACCAGACCTTCAGCCCCCTGTGTCCCCGGCCCAAGCGCTGCCGGGGCTGTGCAGCCTGGGACCAGGAGCGCACGGCGCAGGGTCCTCGCAGGTGGGGATGCGTCTTGTCAGCCCCTCTTTG
The DNA here is from genome assembly GCA_004026745.1 of Myrmecophaga tridactyla. Lineage (NCBI taxonomy): Eukaryota > Metazoa > Chordata > Mammalia > Pilosa > Myrmecophagidae > Myrmecophaga > Myrmecophaga tridactyla. The sequence goes on along the minus strand of PVIY010038208.1, from coordinate 18,959 downwards.
CTTTCCACATCCCTCCCTTTATCATTATTCAGCTAGTCCCATTTATGTGTGGATATGTTTTCTTTATGTCTTTGTAAACAGACCCTCTATAGTGAGTACATGGAACAACGTTTTAAACCTTCTTAGAGTCAGACCATGTTCTTCTCTCCAAACTCTTTAAATAAAAGAAGAAGAAAAAATAATTTGGTACCAATTGTGGGTAGAAATAGCCTTATTGCACTGAAAAGGCATCTGAGGCCCTCCAAATTGGGCTTCCAGACCCTGGGAACGTTTTCTGAGGCCACAGCTCACGTGCAAACGCGGTGAATCGCTGAAAACCAGCTCCAGTTTCTATTCAAAGGAAAGTCCTGTCATTTGGGGGGAGGTGACAAGAGGTAAACAAATAAAGATTACTAATCTTGCTACAAATAAACTATGAAACAACTTTAAACAAATTTTCTTACTTAAGAAAAAAAATCTGTGGCTAGCTTCCAAATAAAATGTGTATTTTGCCCGCCTAAAAGATGTTAGCTACAAAATATAGGTGACAGAATTTTAAGCAGCGTTTGAAAAATATTATTTCTAATTGTTTCCCACAATAACAGTCTGGAGAGCATTTTTTCTTATTAGATAACAAGAAGCTAACCCTATGTAATAACCTGGCAATTTGCCTTTCTGAAGAAAGGTGGTAAAAGAGCAAATATTCAAACTCTGGGAAAAGCCATCTCCAAGGAAACTCTCAAGTTTATTCTCCTTTGGGGGGATTGTGTGAGTGGAGGGCATGCTCCATGTCACACTATGGCCAGAAACAGCTTTCAGAGAAGGGACCCCCAAAGCCCCTCCCAGGAGAATGCCTCAGGCATCATTAGCTTTTTAGACTTCCCTGGTAATTGGCTGGGTAGCTGCCCCCAGCCACATGCTGCCATGAGAAATGGAATCTCTGGGCATTCAGCCTCCGGATTAAATGACTGACAGAGTGAAATGGCCAGAAAACAAGAGCCAGGATTGAGCATAGGGTGGAACTGGCGACAGAAAGAATGGGACAGAGCTTCTCTCACAGAAAAAAAAATCAAATTTTAGCACCAAGTGTTTCTAATTACATTTGGCTTATTTAAAAGCCATTGCCATTTCTGTTGCAGTGTTTTAGAAAGGATTAAGCATGATGCTAAAGTAGAGAACTGTGGTTCACAAGCCACTGAACAATAGTGCCTTTTAATACAGGAGGTCAGACACATGCCAGCACCCAGAAAAGAAAACCTGGGAAACGGACATCCTGCACCTCCCACGGTCAGGGCAGGTCTTGTACAAACAGGGGTGGAAGAAAGAGCCGAGCAGTGCCGTGATGGAACTGCATACTCAGACCCCACTTGAGGGGTCTGCAATATGCTTTCTGAGAACCAATTTAAAAGGATGAAAGAATGGGCAGGGCTCTGTCCACCCTCATTAAGGAGGTAATAAGGAGAAAAGCAAAAGCCACAATCAGAGCAGCGGAGGGTGCTCCGGGAAGAATGGAGCCAGGTGTTGGGATGGGTTGGCGTCACACAGAGAGTAGAAAAACCTTCGCAGATGAAATGCATTTGAAATAAGCTACGAAGGAGAAAGAGCATTGAGTTTTAAAGGGTGGAGATGGTGGGGAATGGTGTCCCAGGAAAGAAAGGTAGAAAATAATAATAAATGATCAAGGTGTGGCATGGGTGCACAGGATGGGTGGATTGTCTGGAGCAGTGGGTCTCAGCGGGTGGCACCTGGAAGCAACAGCAGCACCTGGAAATTATTAGAAATGCAGATTCGTTGACCCCACTCAAGGCTATGGAACGAGAACCTGTCGGCCTGGGCCTGGCCAGCTGGGATTTAACAAACCACCCCGATGACTCTGATGTGCACACAAGCTTGAGAACAAATGCACGGGACAGGGGAAGTGTTGGAAAGAAGAGAAGCCCGACAAGCAAAGAAGACGGGAGAAAGTGGGGGGCAGTCTGAAGGGCAGGCATGGTCCTGCTGGCTTCTGCAGCAGGACTAGATGATGCCTCTCCATGGAACAGGTCACCATGTCCCTAAAACCCACCCCACACTGAGTAAGGCAGCTATCCCACAAAGTTCCCCTAAGGATTTGGGATGGGTTTTGTTCATCACTATAAAATTCCCTCCATCATGACTATCATTTGCTTTTACTAACAATATGTCACTAAAAGAGTTTTATATCCATTTAACCCACCAAAAAATATTCAGAGAGGGGGAAGGCCCATTTGCTCTCTTGTAATGGTTTCTAACCCAGCCTTCTTCCTTGAACTCTCCTAGTTCCTAAGGATGCTACTGTTAAAGGTAAACTCAACCTCTCCGTTGAGAAAGCTGGAAGCAATCTTGTGCATAAATACTGTAAATATTTCCAAGCCTGGGAAGCAGCAGATGAAAAGCTGAATATTCCATAATAGACTAAAACATAATTAAGAGATATTAGCACTCAGAAACTAAAATATTTTAATTATCTTAAAGAGCATTGAACATATACATGATAAAGAATACGGAGGAATGAGATTGGCAACAGCCGAGAGAATTGCTACCCTGACAGCAGTGCCTAACTGCGGTCATTCACCCAAGCTTTCTGGGACAGAAATGAAGAAAATGTGTCAGTGGGGAGAAAGCACCCTTTGCTCACAAATGAATAATAAAAGGTCACACCAATACTGTACAGAATTTGTTACACGTGGAGAGAGGAGGCCAATATAGAGTATGGATTAGGAGTTTTAGACCTTGAATAGAAGGGGCTATGACTGATCTCCTCTAAGACAATTTGAGGATCAAAATAAATAATGCAGTGAATTATAACCCATTAAATAAAGTAGGAAACCATGAATCCAACACTATATGAATACATAAATGAATAAGTTGAATGTTTGATAAGAAATAGAGTATTTACAGAGTCTTAATATGCCTCCACACACAACACTTACTGGTTACAAAAGAAAAAGAACAATTCCATGGTGGAGAAGGCACACAGACACCGCCTTAATCAACTGACCAAATGAACATCAATTAGATGTGCGACACATCAAAATCCTGTGCCGCCCGATAAGGGAAAAGCAAAACGTTCCTTCTGAGACATTCCTGCCAGAGGGCACAACCTAAATCTAATCATGAGAAAGCCAAAGACCACCTCAGGTTGAGGGAAATCCTACAAAACAGCTGGCCTGTGATCTATAAAACTGGAGTCGGGAAAGGAAAGACGGAGGAATTCTCCCAGACTGAAGGGGAGGAACGCGACAACTAAATGCAGTGGCGGGTCTGAACCAGAGCCTTTAGCAAGTCGAGTGGGATCTGAGGATTAAGCGTTAACTTAGGCCAGTGTTAGCTTTCCCAGTGGGGGCTGCATTGTGACCGCTGTGAGAATATTCTGGTCTGCAGGAATCACGTGCTGAGATGTTCAGAGAGGGTGGAGCACCTGTGCCAACATACGCTCAGGGGGGGTTGGAGAAATACAAAGTTATTTGTACTGTACTGGCAACTTTCTGGCAAATTTGAGAACACTTCAAATAAAAATTACTGACAAATAATAAAATTAAAAGTTTTAGATTGAAGAGGGCTGCTCTGGCTGCAGAGCCTGAGATTCCATGTAAGAGCACAGACTTCCTGTTATGGCAGCAAGCAGAGCAGGGAGCCCACAGTGTGCCAGGAAAGCTGCTTTTAGTTATACTCCGCCAGCCGAGAGCCTGCAGCCAGCAGACAGACCCACGGACAGGCCTAGCAGACAGACCCACAGAGAGGCCAGCAAACAGACCCATGGACAAGCCAGCAGATAGTCCTATGGACAGACCAGCAGATAGACCCACGGACAGGCCACAGACAGACCCACGGACAGGCCACAGTCAGACCCATGGACAGGCCAGCAGGAATCAGTGCTCTCTACCCACCTGGGTTCAGAGAAGATTCTGTGACGTGTCAGGAGAACGTGGACACAGCAGGAAGCAGAACTGCAGTGGGGCACAGAAATGTTCAGAAAAACAAAAAATGGTGGAATCTGAGTCTCCAAGCATTCCTTAGATCTCTCCCCTCCATTCTCTGCAGTATTCATTTTGATAGCAAAGAAAATTGGAAAAACTTAAGATTAAATGTTCATCAAGGGGTGATTGGTGGGATAAATTGCATCCTCCAATGGAACATTGCACAGCCATGTGAGACGGCGTGGCTTACCAGCGTGCTCTGACTGTGATTCCTGGAGAACAGGCATCTGTGCTTATTGTCAATTTCTCTGTCCCTGGCACTTGGAAAAGAGTGTGGCATGTAGCAGCTTTCAATAAATATGTTTAATATATGAATATTATGTATTATAATTAATACCTATATCATATAGTATAGTTAATAACTATAATAAATGGCTACACATAAATAATTAATAATAATACAGATAAGAGTTAAGAAATGAATTAACATTAATTTTAGAAAACAGGTTGTGAAATTACATGAACAAATCTCAGCTCATCTGGGTTTTACCTGGATGTTCCCAAGTTCTCCAAAGTTTCTTTATCCCTTTCCTTTAAACATTCAGTTTAAACAACTCACTGCCTGGAGCCCATAGCTTGGGGAACTTTCAGGGGACAGTGGGGCTCACACACTGTCCGAGGCTTCCCGCCACACCTGACTGCTCACAGCTCAGTCCTCTCGAGGCTCCCGTGCCTGCCCCAGAATAGTCCTGGTGCCCCCACCACGTGACCTGACACACGGACAGTCTTCCTTCTTCAGCCCCTCGACTGCCACTAATGAAGCATTGTTTTATGCGGTATGTCTTCACTGAAGAGCTGTGAGCAATGGGCCATCTCAGCTCAGCCCAGAGTTTGAGAATGACTACTAGGCCCCACGCACTGCTTTGAAAGTCCACAAGGCGTTCTTTGCCAAGGAACCCTCTTATCCTAGCTGCATCCTTCCTAATCTCCAGGATCTCCAAGAATCTCCTCTGCACTTCTGGGGCCTCTTCTCAATCTCTTTCCTCACATCTTCTGTTTTCTCAAGTCCAAGGATTTCTGCAATGCATAACCTTTCCTTGTGCTCGTGTAGCCTTGGAAATGCTGAAAATAACTGTTGCTTTACTATGCAGAGTGATTTTTGTCACTTCTTGGTCTCCAGCTCTCCCATCCATTTGAGCCCTGAGCTTTACTTTTGCACAGGCACTTGTCCCATTATTGTGTTTTCCCAACAAAATGCACTTCTCTCTCCAGAACAAATTCTGCCCCCTAGATCAACCTGCTCAAACGGAAGGCTGCCTTGGAAGGAACTCGGTGCCATCTTAGAGTCAGAAAGAGTACACTTCTAGTCATTAACATGGGTAGGTCACGCAGGTCGGGTGCCAGGAAGGAGAGAATAAATGCCTACAGGGACCCGGCAGACAACATGACCCAGTGAATCAGGTGGGTGAGACACACGTCTTCTAAAGAAGCAGCAAAGTTTACAGGAATATTGTCCAGGACACCGGCCCGATTTACTTTCAAAAGTTACCGGTCGGCATCAGTACGTCATCACTCAGGTGACATTTGTGCTCAGAGGTGCCCCCAATACTGATGCACAGACACCTGCTTCAAACGTTCAGAATAAATGAACAGTCCACTCAGAATTCTGATGTTCCCAAGAGTCCTGGCCCCAAGGCCCACGGTTCACCCCATCCCTGTGCCCTGCCCACGCCCCTGTGCCGATGCTGCCCCAGCACAGCCTTGGAGAGCTGGACTGGAGGTTTTATCACAGAAGCATGAGACTCAGGTATACTGGTAAACTTTCTCGTCCCTTCAAAAATGGCTTATTTAAAGATAAATACTAAAATGACAAATAACCCAATTAAAAATGGGCAAAGGACCTGAATAGATGTTTCTCCAAAGAAGTATACAAATGGCCAACAAGTCATGAAAAGATGCTCATCTTAGCCATGAGGGAAATATAAATCAAAATATTTTTATTTATAACCTTTTACTGTAAGGTAAATATAGCTGGATGGTTGGTATACAACTACCAGGTTGGCTCTAATAAAAATGACAGCTGATAGCAAGTGTTGGTAAGGATTTGGAGACACCGGAACCCTTGTGACTGCTGGTGAGTGCAAAACTGTGCAGCTGCTCTCAAAACAGTCTGGCAGTTCCTCAAAGTTAGACATGGAGATAACATATGATCCAGCAACTCTGGTCCTAGGTATGCACCCGAGAGCAGTGGAAACATGTCCATGCAAAAACCTGTGCACAAATGCCCAGAACACATTATCAAAATAGATGAAAAGTAGAAACAACCCAAATGTCCATCAGTAGATGAACAGGTAAATGAAAGTGATATAGTCACACAAAGGGATATTAGTCAGCAATAAAACAGGATGAAGTAATGCCACATGCTACAACATGAACGAACCTTGAAAACATTTTGAGTGAAGTCAGTGTCAGAAGGCCACATACTGTATAATTCCACCTACATGAAAAGTTCAGAATAGGCAAATCCTCAGAGGAGAGAGTGGATTCGAGGTTGTCTGGGGTAGTTGGGGCGGGGGGTTGGGGGTGACCATCAAGGGGTGTGGGGCTTATTTTTAAGGTAATATGAAAGCATGGACTTGTTCACTGTTGAATCCCCACTGCCAGACATGTTGGCACTCAAAAAAATATTCGCAAAGGAGGAGAGGGAGGGAAGATGAAGGAAAGAAGGAAGGAAGGGGGAGAGAAAGGGGGTAGGGAAGGAGGGAGGGAAAGGAAGGGGGAGAGGATGGGGGAAGGCAGACCTCAGGGTCTAGGGTTGAATGTGCAGGTGGGAGTCGGAGCTGCAGGGTGTGCCAGAACTCACAGCGCTGTAGGGGCAAAGGCTGGGGCCCCCGGGACCTGTGCCCTGAGGCCCCCGTCCCTGCTGGTGTCTGTGTTTGGATAAGCCTTCACCTCAGTCTTGCAGGCGGACTGCGAGCTGAGCTGTCATCTTTATATACGACACCTTCCGTGTGGATCATTCTTCACATATTCTGAGTACCTTCACTTCATCACCTCATCTGGCACTTGTGGGTCTCATCTGTGTCATCACTGGAGATCAAAGCCCAGCGAAGGCTGAAAACAACAAAGCCTGTTAATCCTGAACTGAGTGCTTGCATTTGGTGTTTCAGGGCCTGTACTACATCCCTCACCACAACCCTAGAAGAAGGCAAGACCAGATTCGGAACTTACTCAAGTTCTCCGAAGCGCACAAGGAGGCAGAAAAGATCTGGGAGGAGCTGAATGAAGGCCCACAGGTGCTTAGAGAGGAAACCACAGGCATCAGAAGCCGAAGCGATGGAATCGGGAACAGGGACCAGCAGATGCCAGCCACGTGCCTTCCCAGCTGGCAGAGGTGTTCCAGATGGCATCAGCCCTCCTTGAGTGAAGGTCACCTCTTGTGGGTGCCTTAATCAGGACACATTCACAGCCTTAGAACTGTAAACTTGCAACTTAATAAATTCCCATTTTAAAAGCCTTTCAACTTCTGGTATATTGTGTTCCAGCAGCTTAACAAACTAATACAGGCCCCTGCAGTTCATTCCTGTGTGGATCACCAGATTCTGGACAACTGCTGGGGGAAGACCAGGCTCCCGCACTGGAAATTCAGCTTAGTGGGAGGCCGTTGGTGGGCAGCAGGCCGAGCTCTCCTAAACCAAAAGCAGCCCAAGTGAGAGTAGCCCCATGGGGGGACGGAGGGGGAGAAGGAAGATGTCAGTTTTCATCTTGTTGCAGTTAAAGCTGGGAACTGGCTTCCCAGATGAGGTGGGCAAAAATATGTAGCAACCCACAGCTCAGGAGAAAAGCAATGAAGATGTCTTCTTCGTTCTCTTTTCTCATGGTTTCCTTCAGTACTGACTGAAGTATGTGTGATTCCTCATGCCAATTATCTCAGTGGCGAACTCTCCAGAGAAGACAGGGCCTTCCCAGAACAGCATGGGGTAGCAATGGCCACCTCCATGGAGAGTCTCAGGGGTTATAGAGTTGGAGCTGCTCAATTCAGGTGGTTCCCCCATCAGGAAATGGAAATTTTAGTTTTAAGGCAGAGATTTCCCTCTCACAAGGGATGATAGGCTGCTTGTTATATATGGAACAAGTTCCCTTTTGGCCAAGAAAGTGGTCTCTGAAATTAGACTCGGGCTTGGATATTGTTCTACCACTTACAGGTGTGTGAATGAGTTTCTTGATCAGCTAAACTACAACTTTCTCATCTATAAAATGGAAAAAATAATTATAGCATATAAGGTGGTTGTGAGAATTAAAGTAATGCATAAAAAACTCTTGGCATGGGACTAGAAGAACTCAGTACATATTTAAGACCATCACTAACAATTTCATTATTAATATTTTGCTGCTCATACTTTCTGGAAATCTGGAGAACAGAGGTTCTTATTAAAAAAAAAAAAAGTAACAGCCAATAAGTGGACTGTTGACACCAAATAGTTTAATCAGGACCAAGCCTTTCAGAGTGGAAAAGAACAGTTGCTGGAAGTTAATGCTGACCTTTTGTGAGGCAGGAGGACTTCTGGATGAGCAGGGGAAGACCTGAAAGCTCCTCACTTACATAATATTTACTTGCATTTCCTAGTGCAAGGCTAAGTTCTCATTATTGATTTAATTCTGCTTCCTCCTTCCCCTATCCAGCAACATTAAAGTTTTATTCTGAAAACCAAACTTCCTTTAATAGGTATAAAGTTTGAGTCGCTGATTCACAGGCTATTTCCAAAGGAAAATTTCAGTTGGAGAATCTACCTCTCCAGCCCATAAGACTGAAATGTTCCTTCTTCCATCTGCAATACAGCACAATTCTTTAAATGAGAGAAGAGGGAAATGATCCAGGGGCCAAGTCTTTTCTTTAAGAAGGGGTATTTTCAGATAAAGAGAAAAGGGGTACTGGGCATAGTGGAGAATCTGAGAGTAGAGGAGGAAGTCACGAGGAAAGGGAAGCATCACCAAGGGACCTCCCTCAACATGTATTATAAATTACCTGAGATGCAACAGAATGTCCGAGAATAGCTGAACTAGGCATCCAGTAAAGATAACTGCTCCTACCTGCCGGTGTGGGATACCAATCTTGGTAAGACTAAGATAGAGATACAGAGGGAAGGGACGTGACCTGTTTGGTCCTTCCAGCCACAGCAGAGAAGCAGCTCCAAACCTTCCTAAAGTTCCAGAGGAGATGAGTGGTGGAAATTAGTGAGATCAGCAAACCCCTGAAAGGCAAGACAGACCCACCAGCAGTGGGGTGCTCCCCTTCCCAGCCCCAATGAAAGTGATATGTGAAAACTGAGAAAATCTGGGGCAAATCAATAACCATTAATGACATGTAGTCAGTAAAGACGTTTTTTCCACCAGCAGACACCAAGCTTAGACAGTTATGTAGAAAATTGTCAATCTTATAAAAATTTTTCATGGACCAGAAAAAGAGGGAAAACCACCTAACTCATTTTGGAATGCCAGTTCAACCTGAACCCACAATTGCATAATGACGACACAATAAATGAAAATATGTAAGAACACAGATTTGAAAATACTGAATAAATATTTCACATCAAAGTCAGCAGTATGTTTTACAAATGAAGGAGAAGGGCCATCTCAATCCTAATGTTTCAGGTTATCATCAAAAGAAAGCAAAGATCCAACGTTTGTAAGAAGCGAATTTAAGTAGGACCTTAAACATATGTTTAATGCATCACTCACCACATCCTTATTCTAACCAGTAGGAAGGGGGAGCTGACAAAGAGGGGCATGAGTCCCTCTTTTAAGGGCACTGCCCCAGAATCTTACAGAACACATCCACTTACAGCCCCTCGGCCAGACCCCCACTGCAAGGGCAGCTGGGAAACATGGTATTTGTCCAAACAACCCCATTTCCAGCTACAGGTCAGGGGATTTCTTACTAAGAGAAAAGGAGAGGATGTCTAGCCACACACAAGTAATACCAATTTTAAAATGTAGTAACAAAAAGGGCTCTACTCATAATAGCATAAGTCTTTAAAAAAGCAACAAAAAATAATGTGAAAAATATGGAGAAAATTACGAAAGATTATCAAGCAATATTCTTAGAAAAGATTTAAATAATTGGAGAGATATACCATATTCATGAATGTGAAGACTCAATAATGTTAAAATATTATTCTCACAAATTAATCATTTAAAGCAAATTTAATATCTGAAGAGAGATTTTAATATAATTGTCAAGCTAGTAATAAAATTCACATGGAAGAAAATGAGTCCAGGAATCAGTTTTGAAGAACTAAGTGGCAGGATACCCAACCAGATATTAGATAGTAATTAAGTCAAAGATGTATTAGCACAAGAGTAGAAAATTAAACAAATGGAACCCAAATAGAAAGTAGTGACAGACTCAAACATACAGAGAAACTTGATATTTGGTAGTGCAGAAATATATAACATAAAAATCAGTGGGAAAGACTAGTCACTAAGTCATGCTGAGACAAATATCTATATGGGCAAAAATAAGAAAGATTTCTATTCATTTAACTTCAAAATTAATTCTAGATGGATTAAAGTCTTCAATGCAAAAATGGAAAACTTTTTAAAATTTAGAAAAATATGTAGAATATTTTTATGGCTTCAAGGTAGAGAAGGATTTACTAAATACAATAAAAAGTATAAGCCATAAAGGAAAATTGATAAATTCAGTTACATCAAAAGCAAACTCTGATTTAACAAAAAGGAACTATAATCAAAGTTCAAAGACAACAATAGCCTGGAAAAAAATATTCGTAATGAAATAATGAAGAAGCAATATCCATATTTAAAGAATTTCTTCATATTGATAAAAAGAAAAAAGACAAAGAACCCAATTTAAAAAATGGGCAAAGTATAACAGGCAATTCACAGAAGGAAAAGCTTAGTGACCAATAAACATGCAAAAAATGTTCAATATCTTCCAGTAATCAAGAAAAGCAATTAAGAAAATGTAATGCTATTTCATATACACTGATTAGAAACATTTTTTAAATCTGTGACCATTTTGTGATACGAAAAATGTGAAAAAATGTAATTCATGCCCTGCATGATAAAATTACTTTGGAGAAAAATTTGTATTATTTAGAGAAATTAAAGAGACACACGCCCTTCAAACCAGCAGCTCCATTTTTGTTATACAGCCTAGAGAAACTCTCATCTGTGAACAAGACATGCATGAAAGAATGAATTTGATGGCATTGTTTATAATCATGAAAATTACAGGGTATTGACTATTCCTTCGATTGTGTATCACACAGCAGGTAAAATGAATGACGACTGCCTCATGTGTTACACATCATGCATCAAAATAGATAAATCTAAGAAACATAATGTACAGTCTGATACAATTTACACAAATTTTGAAAGCATGCAACATGATGTTATATAATTATGAGTGAGAGTTTATATATGCGCATACACACATATGTATACTCACTATATATACTCTAAATATACATACTCATATATTTTTTTGAGAGAGAGAAGAAAAATGTGAATGAGAATAAAAAAGCATCAAATTCATGACAGAAGTCACATCTTTAAAAATGAGGGAGGAAAATGAGATCTGGAAGGTTACAAACGGAACTTCCACTGTACCTGTCATTCTTGAAGAAACAACACGAAGCAGGAAAGGCGAAATGTAAGAATGTGACAGAGTTGTGTGGCGGGTACACAGGTGCTCATTATGTATTCACTATGCTTGTTCACTGTGGTTTAATTATTTCATAATAAAAATATTAAGACATTACTAGTCATCTACAATTTTCAAAATGCCATTGTCACCATAACAACACCAAAAAAGAAACATTTCAAAAGCATAATTTTTTGAGCAGAGTATTAAAAATCTAAAGTGGTCTCTGGCTTGGAGAAACAACTTCCATTTAACACTCTGCACAGCATTCTTAATTTCCATTAAACACCAACGGTGTTCAATACTACAAACTTGTGGATTCCTAGGAAATGCTTCTGTTGACCTATTAGTAGACAGAAATATAGTAAACTGTTAAAGGAAGAGAAAATATCCAAAGCGTTACGCTAACAGGAAATAAAAAATACAGCTAGGTCTTTTGACTATAATTAATAATATGCATTTGTTTCATTATATGCCCCCTAACCACTCTAAATGTCTTGCTTTGCCATAAGTCTTACTAATATTCTCCAGTTATATTTTGTGTGCTATGAATTGAAGCGATTGCCAATTTCAAATTAAAATTACTTGAAATTATATAGTCCAAGCAAGACAATAAAAGTTAGCTCCCTCTCCTCTTCCTTTCTTATGTGGATCTAAAATTTTAACCTGCGTATATAATTAGTGACATGAAACCATTATCATTAAGTGAGGCATTTTGGACACTGGAGAAACCCCTGGCTGCGGAGGGGGCAGGCTGAAGCTCTGTTCCACGCCCTGCCGTTTTCTAGAAGGGTCCCCTGACTTGAAAGTGACACCATGTCGAGCGTCAGCCTTCTCATCTGGAAGAGCTGGAGAACAGCGCCTGCCCTGCAGAGTGCTTGGGACGCGCACACAGGCCCAGCGTCTGCTCTGCAGAGCTCAGGGTGCGCGCACAGGCCCAGCACCTGCCCTGCAGAGCTCAGGGTGCGCACACAGGCCCAGCGCCTGCCCTGCAGAGCTCAGGGTGCGCACACAGGCCCAGCATCTTCCCTGCAGAGCTCAGGGTGCGCGCACAGGCCCAACGTCTGCCCCGCAGAGCTCAGGGTGCGCGCACAGGCCCAGCATCTTCCCTGCAGAGCTCAGGGTGCGCGCACAGGCCCAACGTCTGCCCCGCAGAGCTCAGGGTGCGCGCACAGGCCCAGAGCCTGCCCCGCAGAGCTCAGGGTGCGCGCACAGGCAGAAAGCACCCAGCACAGCAGCAGTGACGCAGGCCAGCAAGTCGGGTTTGTTATTTTCAGCCTCTAGATTTCAGAACGTAGGTTTCAACCCATAGTTAAGTTTGCCAGTATCTTTAATCAGGGTCAGAGAGGCATAGCCCAAGTTTAGAGAATTATTTAGCCATTCACACTCAACAAAGTGCCAGCAAACTGCAAAGGCACTTGGATGTATGTATATTGGGAAAAATGCGAAGTCGGCACTCACGCTAATTCTCTGATTATGAGCAAAGCTCATTCACAGAAAGACCTGCCCGTAGGTGAACGGGCCACAGCGTGTCCGCTGGTAGAGCCCATGGGGTACACTAAAGCTTTCAATGCGGTCGGCGGGACCTGATTTTCTTAGACAAAACTCCACTCTCCTCAAGTCCTGGTGTTGCTGCAGGAGCCTCAGTCCCAGGGGAGGAAAGGCCGTGGGCAGTGCAGGCAGCCGAGCACCCTGAGGATACCTCAGGGCCTTCAGGCCTCAGCAGCACCCCCCCGAGGAGCCCCGCCCTCCTGCACAGGTGGACCACCCCCCCCGCCGTGCCAGTTTCCCACTGGTTCAGCCCAGACGTCTCAAGGCGGCACTGCACCTCCTGCTCGTCCTTCCCATCGTCCCTCCCCGAGTTTGCTGCCCCCTCAGTGCACAGGTGTCCGAAGCATCTTCCCGCCTCCTCCTCCTCGGCATCCCCCTGTCCCCTGCACAGCCGTGGTCTCCGCTGACCTTCCGGCTGCTGCACCCGGGAGGACCTCGGCCGTGGTGAGGGCATGTGAGGAGTCTTGCCCTGGAGAAACAGGCAATCTAGAAAAGACTTATATGACTACAGAAATAAGAAAATTTCTTCAGTGAAAGTACACTAGCCTTAGTGCATTGCAAAGCAAAATAACTGTTACATATTAAAAAATTAATAACATTCAATAACATGCAACTCCTTGGAGTCTTATTCTGCTACAGTCTCTCGGGAGCACCCGGCACTGAGATGGGGCAGTGACTTAGGTGAAAGAGAATCAGACTTGTAACTGTTGAATCCTCCTGTGGCTAGCATGGTCAGTAGCTGTATTTACTCTGACAAAAACTACCTGGCTACTGAAATGCTTCCTGCTTTGAAGACCTGGAAGGGGTGATTGACTGCTTCCCAACTCCAAGGGAACATTGCTGAGACTTCCTGATGGCTGGTCGAGTAGATATGTATACATACAAGCAAGCTGGAAAGCTGGTGTGAGGGAAATATGGCAAGACATCCAATGTATTTATTTAATCTAAAAATATCTGCTCTGCCCTATGGGCAAGGCTCTCTGTTAGTGCTGGCACTACTAAAGAGTTTTGAAAATAAAACAAATATGAAAATTCCTTCAAGGAGCTTAGAATCTAGTCAGAGAATTGAAGATCACATGGATATTTCCATGTTAAAGCCATACTTGTGCATTTAGAAATATTTGACAAGCATGGAAAAGTAGCCAGAAGAAAAATACAGTTTAAAAAGTAAAGCTAAATACAAGGCATCAAATTGTTTTTCTAAATAGGCAAAGGAAAAATGCTAGGGGAGTTCAGAATAAGGAGCAATACTGCCAGCTGGGTTGAGAGCAGAGAAATGGGGCATTCGAGAAGATTCCACAGGGAAGGTGCAATTGCACGCAGGGGTACTAGATTCACGCTTCCAGCACAAGCGTTGTACCAAACAGTGGCGAGGAGAGGAGAGGAGTTCATAGAGGAAAAACATACACATTAGTTCAGGATTCCTGGCACAATGGATAGATGAAGACAGATAATGGAAATAGGTCGGAAAGGATAATTGAGGCAGGAAATGGGGGGCCTGCAGTGCTGTGCAGGGGCTGTTGTTTTACATCACATCGAAAGGAGCAGCAGAAGGACGAGGGTACCCGAGGCTGGTTCACAGCGAGTGAGCTCCAAATCAGAATGTCAGCATCATCCTAACTTCAGCGTCACGAGTACCTCTAGCGAACAGGCAAATCTTTTCCACACAGTTTAGAAAGTTATTTCTATAAAAAAGCAAGTAATTTAGCCTTCCTGAAGAGGTGTGGAATCATAAGGAAGACAACCTTCAAACAGCCTTTAAACCCGCTTCCTCAGTTGAAAGAAACGTAGGGTTTCCAAAATTTGTGTGTGTGTGAATGCAGTAGCAGATAGAGTATTTAAATCCCTACTTCTTTGGGTAGATTTTGTGAATTTTGGAACTAATTCTGGCATCAGAATCACCTCACATGCACACCAGTTAGGTTTCGTTCTTCTGATAGTTAAATTTGGCTTCACGCATAATAGTTTATAAGAAACTATGTATATAGATGAGGTTAAATGTAATAGGAATTATTTTAGATTTATGAATATAAAGGAAAATTCATGGTGATCCAAGAAAAGCAAACTTCTGAATGTTATAATCGTATTACTACATAATGTAAATTCAAGCACAAGAACTTTTCCAATTGTTTAAAAATTCAAGGGGAATGGAAATAGAGTAGAAAAAGGAAGAAACTAAGATGAAAAAACGGTTATTAGACAGCATGAGAGTCAGAATGTGGCAAACTCACTGCAGGAAGTGGGTCCACACTCAGATTATACTTATTCTAAAGAGAATCTTGCATTTCGTTTAAGTTAACTTTTTCTCTTATCCTGGATAAAAAGAAAGTTTTCCAACATTGTTCTCCATCAAAATTATTCGGTTTTCACTTCTGATATGTGTGTGCAAAGAGCACAGCAGATTCGGAACTCCACTTGGCTGGGCGTAGAGGATTTGTGTCTGGATTCTATCATTAGACAGTACTGAGTCCGTCCACTCTGTCGGGCTCAGCGTGGCGGCCCCCGTCCACGCGGACCTCAGCTCGGGGCAGGAAATCGCCCCTCGGAGCAGCTGGGGGTGAATACAGGAAGGTGTCCATCCTATGTGGCCCGCTTCGTGAGCGAGAAAACCTTTGTAAGAGGCCCCTTAACAGAACTTCCCTCCCTCTCACTGTCCACTATTAATTCACAGGCCCCTTCTTAAACTGGTCACTTATGGCAAAAGGAGAGGGGCGTCATAATCGACTGAGACCTGTCGGGATTAGCGCTGGCCGCTGAGGGAGGGCCAACACCCAGAGCGTTAGCATCTGCCCCAGGGAAGGGCAGAGTGGTCTTGAGCTGGCAGCTAACAGTGCCTACTACTCGGTCTGCCACTGTGTGAGCTGCGAGTGACGTGGATAAATGGGGCATGTTTGGCCTCTGTCCGCAGTCCCAGGGAGAGGTCCTCTACATCCCTCATGGGGTTTCCCATGAGGGAGTGTCTTTGGCTATCTTGGTGGCTCAAGGACCACACCTGATCATTCATACGCTGACAAGACGACTGATGGAGAGTAGGGTCAGCCTCAGTGGTCACGGTAGGAGGGTAGGGGGCTAGCCACACGCAGAGCAGAAACCCCCGACCCCTGGAGGGAAGGGGCCCTGGAGGTTGAGTTCAACTGCGTGGGCGTTGAGTGCACCAAACACAGCTGTGCAATGAGACGCCATATGCATTCTGCATAGTCAGGCCTGGGTGGCTTCCACGATGGAGAAGACGCCTTGCTGCCAGGAGAACTGCATGTTCTGACGCCAGGTGGAGTGGACACAAGCCGGTGCTCGCGCCCTCCCATACCTTGCTCCGTGGGTCTCTTCTTACTTGCATCCTTCTCACTGTAATAACACTAATTGTAAGCACAGCTCTTTTAGTGAGCTCTGGGAGCTGTCCCAGTACATCGTCAACCTGAGGCGGGGGTGGGGGCCCCCAAGCGTGCAGCCATCCGTGTGCCTGGGTGCTGTGTGGCTGTCAGACTTGAGGCTGGTGTCTGGGTGGGAAGAGCTGGGAAGGCCTGTGCTGTCCATCGCAGGAGCCGGACTCTGGGCAGAGCCGTGACTGAACAGAGCTGCTGCTGGGAGCCTGTGAAGGGACGCGGTGACGGACAGTTGGTGTCAGAATTTACCGGCGTTCTGCAGCCCTGTGTGCTGGCTGTGATGCTCAGCCTCTGAGCCACGGCGTCCTCATTTGTAAAATAAGGAATTTCATAAATTCATGTGTTACTTTGCAGTCTACTATAAATTATCCATTATGGAAACTTTCCTTTTGCTCCAAAATTTTCTTTCCTTTAGTTAAATTGTTTTTATTTTGACCAAAATTCAGTAAATTGGCAGTTTAATGCTGCAAAGTGTTTCAGATACAACTGTGATGAATAGAAAAAAAAAACTGGGGAAAAAT
This sequence comes from Myrmecophaga tridactyla, assembly GCA_004026745.1. Taxonomy (NCBI): domain Eukaryota; kingdom Metazoa; phylum Chordata; class Mammalia; order Pilosa; family Myrmecophagidae; genus Myrmecophaga; species Myrmecophaga tridactyla. Next base: position 1,921 of record PVIY010038208.1, on the reverse strand, counting down.
GGCTGATTTTGCATATATTACACATATGTACAAAATCAGGAAAGAAATTTGGAAATTCTTTCAAATTGGAATGGAAAAAAAAAGTCAAATAGAAAAAAATGGATGAAGTTCCGGAAGAGGCAGACCCTGATGGAAGAAATGGAAATGGTTCTTAGACACGTGAAACGGCTCAGCCTCAATCCTAACAGCAGAGCCAGGGGAGCTCCATGGGGATTTGTAACCGGACAAACCAGTAAAGAGCCAGACGTCTGTGCTGCCTCCAGGGACAAAGCTGCGAGCAGCAGGGCCACAGCCCCCTCCGGGACTCGGGAGCCGGGACTCGGGAGCAGGGACGCCGCATGGGGGCAACTGGCTGTCGCTTCCAGGTGACGGGTGCCCCATCCTCGGACCTGACACAGACGCACTGGGGAAGTTCTCCTACAGATGCCACTGTGCTGGCGAGGTGATGCACCGCAGCATTATCAAAATAAACAAACAGAAAAAACAGACTGGAAACACAAATGCCCATCGATGGAAAACTGGTTGGAAAATATCAGGTACACTGCAGCAGTTCAGAGGAGTAGTATGGAGCCAAGGGAAACACAGAGAAAGACAGGTGCTGCTCTACTTCCTGACGTGGAGATACCTCAGACAAGCACCAGCGGAAAGAATGCGCATAGCAGGATGTCATTTGTGCACGAAAAGGAGAAAACAATATAGCAGGATGTCATTTGTGCACGAAAAGGAGAAAACAATGTCCTAGTAGTTCTTGTATTTACATAAAATGCCTCCCGAAGGCTAAGGAGAAACTGATGACACTGAGCCGCAGTGGGGAGCAGGATTTGACCCCTGTGGGACAGACTTGGGAGAAAGATGTTTTCACTGTGAATTCTTTCCTATTTTTAGTATTTAACTATATGGATATATTGCCTATTCAAAGTTAAATGCACTTTTAGCTTGCTATGATTTGATAACCTATTGTTTAAAAGAAAGAAGTTACTTCAATATCTATCCCATAAAATGTAACAGTAAGTTGGAAAAAAAGTGCGACATGCATTTCTAACAAGGAAAAAATAAGTTTTTTAAATTTAAAAGAATATGTAAGTAAAATTTTTGACCCCAAAGAAAAGCTATTGTGTTCTTTCTTTAAATGGGAACTGGGACTGCAGTTCAGATGAGGGTATTAATATCTGCTCTGGCTACTGGGCAGCGGCCCTGCTCTGACCTGAGTGACAGCTACTCAGGAGCATGTCCTCCACAGGCAGGCCAGCCGCTGCCAGAAGTGGAATCCACCCCCCACACGTCCCACTGCAGCTAGGAAGGTAATTTTTATGCTTCATGCCTCCTACTATATATATCCATATGTAACTTATATGCATGTAAGCTCTTCAGGAATGAGTTGGAAAATCTATAGAAGGTATGGCAATTTTAAAAAAGAGTAAGAGAAAAATAAATATAAGGTTCTAATATTTTCTTCTCATACTCTAATAGATCATCTTATGAATTAATTTAGTAATAATTTTGAAATTATTAGACTGTTTGTGCATATAATTATAATTAATATACCTCTAAACAGATGGCTTTATTTATCAAAACAATATTTCATGAACCCGAGCTACGGGTAATGCTGTGTTCTATATGCTACGAAGGAAATGGATTAAGAAGCCCGTGGCTTTTCCCTTCAGAAGCACAGAACTTAGTAGGGAGCTGAAATCTACACTTTTATGTAAAATCTATATCACTATGAAGTGATAACCACAGCACATACACATGCTCTGCGGTCTGGAGGGCAGAGCACAGGTCATTTCAATGCCTGCAGGAAGGGCCAGGTTACATCTTGGCTTTGAATTGTAAGAACTTTCAGATGGTAGAGGTGGGTGGGGGTGAGAGGAGAGAGGTGGGCGGGGCCGAGAGGAGAGATGGGGGGCAGCAAGAGGAGAAA
>PVIY010038207.1:0-24072 GCA_004026745.1 Myrmecophaga tridactyla | reverse complement strand
ACTGGCGCACGAGGGCAGGGCTTGAGGCCCTTAGTAAGCCTCGATCCTTGGAACCCTGGGACCTGAGCTTCAGGATTCAGCAGCCAGGCGCCCTCTCACGCACCAGCTCAAAGCACCTGCCCACCCCATGCCATGTTTTTAAAAGGATGAAATATCGGCAGTAGCGGCAAAGGTGAACTCCTGGGCTTGAGGTCACCCGAGGATGAATGAGGAATAGACGCACTGTGGTCTAGAAACAGGGACAATAGGGTGGACGTTTTAGACTCTTCCTGTTAAGCCCTCCCCCTGCTTCTTCCACACGGCAAGTCTCAGAGGTGCCAGGACGCACCTTCTCCATCTCTGTAACGTGAGCATACTGCCTGCCCTCACGTTTGATGAATGAATGAATGAACGAATGAATGAATGAACGAATGAATGAATGAACGCAAGAATGAATGAATGGTTATCGGAGAAAAGTTATGGGCAAGAGCTGCAACACAGCTTCCTGAAATCTGTGCTTGTGAAAAACAGAGATGGAGGTTTGGGGAGTAAATATTACTTAATATGTTTTCTTTTCAGATCAACCAGATAAATCTATGGAGGCACAAAAATATCAGCTAAGGTGCGAGTTTTTAAGACAAATGTAATGAAACAACGGACTCTCCTAAGGCATAAACTGAAGAGAATGAGATTAACCTGCATAAAAGAACAGACAGACTCCACACAATGCTTTCCTAGGTAGGAAAATCAGTATAAAAAAGGCAAAACAAAAACAAATTAAGCCTGGGAAGCTATTAAATATTCACAAAGAGTGCAAATGGAAGTTCTCTTTTTCTTATTTGCAACTAGAAGGAAGGGCTGGTTTTAAAATAAAGTGCTCAACTATTAATTAGAGGATGATAAATAGAAGAAATCACATCCAGTTTAAAAAATAAGATCCAGACTTAATAGGCTATAAATTCCATTCCCTGACACTGAGACCTAAAAGTCAGAGAAATCTCTAGGATGGGATGGTGTTAGAATAGTTTGATGGCATCAGCTGTCAAACAAGTACTTTTCATGTATTTCTCCTGGGGGGAGGGGGCCTCAAGAGATATTCAAAAGAACAAGTTTTAGCCCAAAGGAGGACCAAGTTATGAAGAATTAGGAAGCTGGTAATATATTCCATGTCTTCTTCAAATGGTACAGTTTGAAGAGATAATAATACATCCTTAAAATAAGCCTTCAAAGAAGGATTCGTTGGCTCTTATTTCGGTTAGTGTGAGAAAGGAATCAATTTACTTAATTACATACTTAATTAAAAGTGAAAACACTTCACATATGTTCAACACTACCTGACCGCTGAGCAGCCTAATGGGTTTAGAGTACATTTATATAACTTTATTGCTTGAATCTCGACTTCTGGTAATTTACTTCTGTCTCTTTAGAAAAAAAAAATAAGGCTTAAGATTAATAATAGTAATTTCACAAAGGTTGGAATGGCGAGAAAAATGTTAATGACTCGTGCTTATGGTCTGAGGCACTAGTTTTTCTATTACCAGTGTCACTAAACTCTTTATTTTCCCAAGTTGTTTTGTTTATACATTAAATTGTTTTAGAGGAATTCAGGATGTCTGAAAGCATTTGGTAGGCATCAGCTCCCTAAATGCAATCTGACCTTTTAGAATTTTCACTGGCTCTGCCCTTTCCTTCCAGGTGCCTTTTTCCTCTATTTCAGGCTCCATCACTTACTGTGTGCCTTTGGGGAATTTACTTAACTGCTCCTTGCCTCGGTTTCCCCAGTTGCAAATGGGGTTATTACTAGTATTAGCTCAAACGATTGTGATGGTTAGATGAGTTAATGCATGCCAAGTATTCGCACAGTATGTCACAAATGCCATATATGTGTTTGCTATGATTGTTATCATAATTTCTAGCGCTATGATGATAGTGTCTCTGCAACCCCAGACAGGGTTTAAAGGGCAGAAGTGCTTTAGGGACGGGGAGCAGAAATTTGGAGTTGGTTCTTTCCACTTCTATTGCCATGTATAGCATTTTCTAGGAGAACTTTATCAAGTGTGTCTGAGCTAGAGAGGCTAGCAGCAAGAGTCAACTAGACCATTATCTCCAAGGAGGCTATGCAAAAAAAAAGGCTCATTTTAAAAGTCGATGTAGCAGTTTTTGTTTTGATTTTAATAAAGAGTCACAGGACTTTTAGCAGACCGAGCCTATTTGAAGTGTTTCCTGATATTTGCTTTGTATTATCCCTTTATTTAGAATACATAAAAAGAGCTTTGTCACTTCTTAGAACAAATGTGCCTGGCAGCAAGCATGAGGACTGGGGTGAAATAAAATAACACGGGCCCGTACGCCATGGGGCGGGAGCAGGAGGCTGGGGTGAGCCTGGGGCCCTGGCTGTGCGCGGGGGGGCGGGCTTGGACCAGGGTGCCTTCTCTCTTTCCGGCGTCAGCAGTGCAAGTTTCCTGGCAACCTCCACCAGGGCACTGGTTTGCCTGTGTGGAGTCTTTAAATTGAAAGGGCATGTGAAAAGAGCAAGGCTGCCCACCTCTGTACAGGAGTGCCATCCCCCTGGCTTTCTCCAGAGACTGCTGGGCAGAAGCTCTAGCACTGAGGGGACATGCAGGCAAACACGTGGGGAAGAGAAGGGAGGAGATGCTTTTCAAGGAGATGCTTTGCCCATGGAGGTCAAAGCAAAGCACACAGGAGAGCCAGAGGGAGGAGATGGGCGACACGGTCCTCTGCTCATTTGCCCGGGTTGGGGGTGGATGGCCTGGACACAGCGGGAGAGCGTCCTTGGTGTCCTGAGCCCTCTAAGGGAACCATCCTCCCGGGGGTCAGGTGGTTGAGCTGCCTGGCCCTCAAAGGGACCCTGAGCTCCTGCTCCTCTGCACCCAGGCCACAGCCTCTGCACGGATGGGGGAAGCAGAGACCCAGTTCCACCAGCCGTGATGGCCTCCTTTCCTCCCACAGGGAAAGAGGGAAGGAGCAGGGCCATAGCCTGTCACCCTCTCATTCAAGGCATAAGGGGGAAAATGTTCACACTGAGATACTAGTTAGGGCAGTTCATTCTCTTACCATGTGAAGTTGGAACTTAAGAAGCAGAAGGGTGCAGGAGAAAGAACAGGTGTTACAAAATTTGGAAACTACAGGACTGTTCAGCCTTGTGCAAGGGGCGTGATTTCCCTAACTCCCAATGTCTCGTCTATAAAAGGGGACTCATAGCACCAGTCTGGCAGAGTTGTGGTGGAGATCAATTTTAAGTATATGCATATGTTAAATATGCATATACTTGTAGGGGTGTGTGTGTGTGTGTGTTGTATACATGCACACACACATACGTGCCTTATATGTTGTAGACTGGGCTGTTATCTGGAAATGGCCCTCATTGCAGGTCTGCAATGCGAAGGTCCCGTGGCGCCTGCCTATGACAGCGCCCCCTTTGGGGATGCACTGACCTTGACAGTGCATTTGACGTGATGGCTGATCCCGATACACTTTGGACTGGGTCTTTCAAGATAAAGGACTCTGCAAGGCTTAAATATTTTCACTTACAATCAGGAATTCTACCGCCGAGGAGGGGGAGCCAGTCAAAGTGTCAGGTGGCCGGGGGCACAGCCATTGTGGTGGAGGCTGGATTCCAAAAGAACATCAGTTCACTGCCAGGGCCTCTGATGCCTGCCCCCCTCCCCCCCAGACAGCCAAGGGATCCCCCTTCCCCTGTGTGGAGATGTGGGACCCATGTTCCTCGCTGCCTCTCCTTGCCAGCCAGGGGAGGGCTTGCCAGGAGGTGGGACGAGAGGAAACTGACCTGGCTCTGCGCTGGACCTCTGACCCTTCCGAATCATCAAAGCTAGCTCTCGTCCTCCAAGGTTTCAGGCAGGAGACTCAGCCTGTGATTTCTGAAGTCTGTATTTCTTAAAAAAGGTCAGCGCAGAACTTTTTTTTTTTTGGTGCAAGGTCAATGAAAGCCGACTCTGGAGTGCAGGGGCTCTTCCCTCCCTGTCCCTAGAGGCCAGTTGGGTCAGGGGACACGGTGGCATAGATCAGGCTTCCAAGGAGTGTGGGACAGCTGCGATGACGAGGGGACCCCCCTCTGCATCAGGGAGGGGCAACGGCTGGGGCAGAGGGATAATCTCTTGCCCCATTTAAAGGAGGAGTCTCAGCAAGGCAGTATTGCTACACTTTTCAAGAAGTGCCAGAAATCTAAACGCGATGCTCAATGGACAGATGTCTAAACGCTAGCAATGAATACAAATATTTAAAAAGCCCAGCGCGTGGCCACGCTGCGTGGGTCACACAGAACACAACTGTGAGTGGCCAGCTTGCCGTTCCCTGTGGATCAATCAGCTCGCAGCGTTGCCCTGCAGCGGGGAAGGGAGAGGAGGAGGAGGCAGCCAGGTGCGAGGCTGCGAAGCCTACACAGCAGCCCCTTCTAGAGGCTGAGCACAAAGGAGCAGAGCAGACGGAGGGCTCCTGGTGTTAGGGGCGCTTCCAGGGAGAAGCGGGGATGCAGAGCCTCTGGGCGCTCGCTAGTCACATGGCTCCCAGGCCCAATGGGAAGCTGTTGCTGAGCAAAGACAGACTGTCTCCCACCACAGTGACCCCCCGGGGTGAGGAGGAGGGGCAGGGAGTGCTTCTGCCTCCTGGTTACCAATAGCAACCCTCACCCACTCCCCGCACAGGCTGCCGGGCGCCTCTCTGGCTTTCCTCTCTGCATGCATGCACTCCGTAGTCTTTCTCCTTTTTCCCCAAGGTCGCCCTGTCGTTACTGGGTGACCGGTCCTAATAACCACGACTCTCTCCGTGGAGAGGGATGGACCTCCATCGGAGGAACAGGGCCAGGGACTGGTCATGAGGTAGGATGAACAGGGGCAGAAGGGCCTGTCCCCTTCTTGGTCTGTGCAAAATGAGACACGTGGTCCAGGGGTTGGCCTAGTGCAAGGGAACCAGAGGTTCAAGACTCTACCAGGGAGAACGCACATTTCCAGGGGGTGGGGTGCGGCTAAGGGGGAAGCAAAGGATTTTCGTTAAGGAATTATAAGATAAGAAGAACCACATATAAATATACAAAAAATGTGAAAGCCCCACCTATTTTCCAGCCTTCGGTCATACACCTACCAACAGAATTTTTGCTGAATCTGCACACCACCAACTCTAGTATCCACTCAGTGTTTCTTTTAAGTCCCTTTTTTTTGCATGAATAAGCTTATTAAAAGGAAAGGTCATATCATTGCAAAAAACAAAAAAACACACAAAAATAAATAAAAAAAACAAAAACCCATTATCACCTGCTATAATAAAGAGAAAGTGGTAGAGAAAACAAAAGTTGCAAATGTTCGTTCTCATACCAGCTGAGGTCACAGCACCTTCTGCCGAGTTTTGTGTGTGTGTGTGTGTGTGTGTGCCCATGTGTGTGTGCACTTATGAACTGTTGTTTTAAGGACAAGCAGGGAAGTAAGCCGATCTCACAGGCTACTCTCCGAATTAACACACTCTCTGATAAGACGTTTTGTGCTGCCAGGCAAGGTATCACTTGGGGTTATAGATCAAAGAGCTTCCAGGTAATTGCGTGGGCTCCCCTGCCCATGTTAGCTAACAGCTGCTCACCTCGAAGGCGTGGAGATGGAGAGGTGCTGTGCGAGCAGCAGGTACTCAATATGTACTCTGAGAGAAATGACAGCCTATGGAAAGCCATCCACCAAGCCTTTTAGCACATATTAGCTTAAACTTGTCAATGGGAAAACCCCACCCCTGGATCTGTAAAAATCTGAACTCACCACTTCTTGGACTTCAGCCGCGGTGCCGGATTCCTGGGGATGAGGAAGAGGGCTCTCATGGGGTGCATGTCACAGAGAGCTGCAAGAGATGAGAGCAGGGGCCAGCTGGGGGGAGGGGGCCCAACGCAGGACAGGCAGGGGCTGGATGTGCGGACAGGACCCGCCGCAGTGACACCCTGAGACCAAGCCTAACCCGCAAGCATGGGATCAGAAGATGGAGAAGCTTCCACTGGGAGGGCCTTTAAAGGAGCTGATGCCCAGTTCAAGGGGGCCCACAAAGCGCCACATGCTTCAAACTGATATTGTTGGCATTTCTACTGAATATATTTTTCCTTAATGTTTGAGGAAACTAAGTTAAAGAACCTACAAACCAGCTACTCTTTGCTGTAAACAACCACTTGAGATTCAAAGTGGATGATATCAAGATGATAAAGATAATGGAGATGGTAAGTTATTTTTAATTAGTAAAAGCCCATCATAAAATGAAAAAAAATTTGGTAATCCATGGTCTATTTCTTATACAGAAGGTTCATGCCTTCTGTGTTATTATGTGGATTTGTGGAGTCTAAAGCACTATGCCAGGCCACTATTCTCTCTGCATTTCCAGGTATCCTGAGTGGCTTTTTGGGTTTCATAACTGGAGGTTTTTGTTCACCAGTTTCAGGAAGAGCAGTGGATTAAGTCAAATGGAGTCTGGCAGGAAAACAAAGTTATAAAAATATCTCAACCTGTAAACACGACATTATCATTTATAGTTAAGGCACTCATATTTTTATTCTAATCAAAATATTTTACTTAGTATACTTTTCAGATATCTGAGAATATTTTTCATTGTACCTAGAATGAGAATATACTCTCCCTAAAAGCCAAAGGAGTCTGTGGGTAGAAGTTTATTTTTAGCCATGTCTACCACTCATCAAGAATAATGAAATGGGTTTCAGATGGCAATGCATTATTTTTTTTCTGATTCATAAGTGCCTATTAACATTATGCATGATGGGAATTTTGTGAACACTCCAAAACAATCATACTACCGATGAATTCCAACAGTGCAAGACTGAAAAGTGAAAAGACTATAATGTCTTGGAGGTACAAAGTCATTCCCGGGTCCTCCGAGAAGCAGACAGTGAGGTGAAATTGAACATGTAAGGGTTCTACTATGCAAAAGTCTCCAGAGAGGAAGCCTGGAGGGGCTGGGGTCCCAAGGGGAAGGGAGAGGGAGAGCAGTTTGGTAGATGCATTTCCCATACTATGCTTCGGTCTAAGGAAGGTTTGGCAATGTTGGAGGAGGGTTCCTTGAGTTGCCTATGAAGGAATCCCGTGGCTCTCAGGAAGGGGTCTGTTTTCATATCTCGGCCGGGTTTGGTGACTGACTGGCAGTGGTCCTTGGGAGGTAAAGATTTAGCATGCTTGCAGCCGCCAGGCCCTCAGGACATTTGCCACCTGTCTAGAAGCCTGTGAGGCACATCCTCGCAGCCACCGTGCAGCTGGGAGAGACACTCTGCTGGGCCACTTCTCCTCATCTCAAGGAACTCGTAAGCTTCTCAATCCTGCCTGAGCCCCAGCCACTCTGACTCAGATATCAGCCGGGAAATCTAAAAATCGGCGTCTTCTTAATGAGAAATAGCCACTGAGTACGAGCGTTTGCACAGCCCGTGCATTGCAAAATGGCTTTCGATTTTTATACGTTGGGGTTGATAGGTTTTGTGGGTTGGGTGCATTTCATGCTGGGCAAAGAGCAGCTCAAGAATAGATTTTCTGCTAAGTCTGGAAAAGACACTGGGAAGACAGCTGTCCTTTTCTTCCTTTCCCCCCCCCCTCAAAACAAAAACAAAAACAAAACCCCAAGATCTTCACACCACTCTGAGATGAATGGATTCCTGGTTGATTTAAGATGACCCTGGTTTCTAGATATGCCAGCCAGAATCCATGCAGAACTCGGTGGAGCAGAAGTAAAGCAACTGGACTCCTGGCAAGAGACCTTCAGGGCCACAGAGCAAAGCAGTGACAGATTCCATCGCAGAGGAAGGCGGTCTACTTACGAGGGGCACCTTCGGCCATCTCAATGGCGGTGATTCCCAGGGACCACAAGTCACTCTGAAAAAGAAGGAAGGCACAGACACACGCAGAAATTCAATCAAACAAGGAACAACTTGGTTAAACCTGGTCACTGCTTTAGAGCTGGCTGTGGGAAAGTCTGTTTACAAACCTATTTCCCCTACTAAGCTTTTTAAAAGTAGGCCTAGCCTTATTCATTTCTCATTGATAATATCTTACACAAGTGCTTGACATCTGGTAAGTTTTCAATAAATGTATGCAAAATGAATATAAACTTTTTAAATGTAATTGATCACTAAAACTTATGTATTAACTGAACCATGTGAATTTTGACTGTTTTTCCTACTTTCTTGAGTTATAATTATCATATAATAAACTGCATTTATTTAAAGTGTACCATTTGATAAGGCTTGGCATACGCAGACACCGTGCAACCATCAGCACAATCAAGAGAATAAACATATCCATCACCCCCCAAAGATCCCACTTGCCCATTTGTAGTCTCTCCTTCGTGCCCCTTCCTGTCCCTACTCAATCCGTCCCCAGGCAACCACTGATCTGGCTTCTGTCAACACGGACTAGTTCATATTTTCTAAAGTTTAACAGAATCATATAATTTTCTGTGTGGTCATTTACATCTAGCTTCTTTCACTTAGCATAGTTTCTTGAAGTTCATCCATGTTGGAGCATGTGTTAGTACCTCATTCCTTTCCACGACTGAGTAGTGGTCCATTGTGTGGATATACCACGGTTTGTTTATCCATTCACTTGTCAGGAAACATTTGCGTTATTTGCAGTTTGGACTATTATGAATAAAGCTGCTAGGACATTTATGGACAAGTCTTTGTATGGACATATACTTTTGTCTTCTGAGTAAATAACCAGCTGTAGAATGGCTAGATCATATGGTAGGTGCATGTTTATATTCTTTTTTTTTTTTGCACGGGCAGGCACTGGGAATTGAACTCAGGTCTCCAGCATGGCAGGTGAGGACTCTGCCTGCTGAGCCACCATGGCCTGCCCTATATTCAATTTTTAACCCTTAAAAAAACAGCAATATAAAAAAAATGACTTAATTTAATAAAAGGAAGACAGGGAAATTTATTTTTGATGGTATTCACTGATGTATCTCCAGGGCCTAGCACAGAGCTGAACACATTAGTAAGTGCTCAAATATCTCCTATTTTTACTGAGACTACTACGTGAAATAAAGATATTCATGTCCTGATATTCTCTCTAGTGCTCAGACTGGTTTTATGCCCTGTTCAGAATTTTCTAGGTTATTGCCTCTACCTGTAGGGCAGTTTCTCTATCAACATGTTCCTCCCACACCCTGTGTCTACAGCTCAGTGGTTGCTAAATATTGCAAACAGGGGCAATCGAGAGAGGAAGAAAACCAGTTAGGACACCCCAAGAGCACCCCTGCTGCTTCAGCTTCTCAGTAGTCTAGTAAGAAAACATAATGCGAAATTTGGTTCAATGGCCTGTGATTCTGATGAGGACTCAATCGCCCATCATCTTAAATACGTTGTGCATGATGTACATTTTACCAAATTCCCGCTTGTAATCTCACTCCGATTAGAGAGATCAAAATTACATGATTTTGCCAATCCCATCAAACAAATGTCCAGACCACATGAAAAGGAGATGTAACTGGAAGAAAACTATGAAATCCATGTTGAGCCATTCCCAAGAACTAAGCTTCCGGGGTTCTGTGAGCTCACCCAGCCCATCTGATACTTGGGCAGAGGCTTTGAGAGGGTTTCCTAGAGAGTCAAACCTCTGGCTAAAGTGCAGTCTGCCTTGAAGCAGATGGCAGGGCACATGCTAACCCCACATAAAGATCAGGGGCAATTCTTCATTTCATAAGCTTCTCATCGCATTCCCATAAATGCTATAGGTTCTCAGTTCAACTTGTGATACAAATCCATCTTCAAATACCGCACTTCTCAGATTCCAAAGAACTTCTCTGCTTATAACACAACTTAAGAAGGAAATCCTCATCCTTCCTCTTTGTTATACTTCTAGATGTATTCAAACATGTTCATTTAATAAAAGCCAAATACACCCATCATTTGCACAGTTCTGCAAGTGACTGAGTTTTCCTGCACACTCTTGGCTTTGCTAAGAGGGGTCACTTCTGGAACTGATGGAAATGGTCCCATTCACCATTATGGTTGGCTAAGAGCAGCCACTGGTGAAGATAAAGCTGCAGCTCTCCTGTACCTGGAGTTTTATGTCTGACTGACAAAGACATGCATTTTGGAGCATGACAAAAACACAGACCCACTCACTGTGCAGGAGGTCCTAAGCAAGAAGCAGCTAGAATAGGGTGGAAATGGCAGGTTAGCTCAAAAAGCACCATTTCTCCAGGCCTTGGGGATAGTACCACCATTTCCCCAATATCCCTAATTATAAAGTGTGGGAAATCAGGTGTGAATATGAAGGTGATGCCCAGGCTTTATGCCCCGAACTCCCAGAGCAGGATTAAATGGACTGCAAGTCCAGGAAGATTGAGCTGGTTTGAATTCCAATATGTATTTGTAAGGAAATTATGGCCCTGGGGTGAGAAGAGCTCCAGGTCAGGCCTCAGATGGGGAAAGAAAATGTTCAGGTGATCCAGCCATGCTTCTAGAAGCCTCTTCTCCAGTTGTTCCCTCAGCTTGAAGCAACTGTCCTAGATATTTGCAGGGATAACTGCCTGCCCTTCCTAAAGTCTTTGCTCAAATGCCATGTTCTCAATGAGGACCACTGCAACCTCTACCCCAACTCTTTCAATCTAACTTCCCCTTTCCAGCTTTTGTCTCTAGAGAACGTGTCCACCTGCTAGCACATTATATTAGTTACTCATCATTAATTTGCTACATTTTGTGTTGCCCCTCAATGAACATAAAATCAACAAGGGCTCAGACACTTGGTTTAGTTGACTCTTGTATTCTGAGTATCTATAACAGGGCCTGGCACGTGGGAAGGGCCTTAATAAATATTTATTGAATGAATGAACAAATGAAAGCTATGTGAGAGAAAGCAACACCTAAGGGTCCTGGAGCTGGCAGGGTCCTTGCTTACCATCTGGTCCAACCCTTCATCTCTGGGTGAGGGAAAGGGACTTACCCAAGACCGCAGGGAACTCAGCTCTGGGCTTTGACCAGAGCTGGATCTCCTGCCTCCCAGGCCAGTTCTCTTTCAACTGTCAGCAAAGTGTAAGGACTTGAGTATTCACACTTTAGTTCTTGAGAGGGGTCCATGAAATAATTGTTCCAGATTCCTACTTTGTCTAGATGATTGAAGGTACCGGCAATTTGAAGAAGGTGGTGAGGTTTGGTGGGGCGGTCCTAAAAACCAACACCAGGAAGCTAGCCTCAACTTCTTAGTGGCTGCGTGAATTGGTAGAAAGAGAATATGTTTCTAAGTCAGACATGGATTCAAATCCAGGTTCCTAATTTGGCTACTTCAGGACATTGCTCAGACCCTAACTTTTCTTAACTGCAACAGTGGAGGTAAATGTGACACGCAGGTATGCTGCCTAGTGCAAAATCTGACAACCACAGTGGGGCTCAAGTTTCGTACTTCTCTGCTGTTGCATGTGACTGCCCTTACTTGCCCAATTTAGTGTTCTATGATTTCTATTTGGTTGTTGCAGCCACTGCCTTTTGGCTAATCCAACAGTTATTCTCAGCCCCGGTTTCCCCTTGCTACCTCCATTTTAGGGTATGGAAAAGCTAAATACTTGCTTAACCAGACTCTCTTGCAGCTAGGGATGTGACAGGGTTCTGGCCAATGGGACATAAACAAACATCTTCAGTGAGCTCCTGGGAGAACTTCTGCTTTTCTTCAAACAAGGGATAGATACAATTGGTGCCTTGCCAGCCCCTTCCTGCTTCTTAGTGCCTTAAATGAAGGCATCATGACTGGAGCTATGACATTCATCTTGCAACCATAAGGCAAGAGGCCAACAAATCAGTGATGACAAAGCAGAAAGTAAGAAGCTTGGATTTCTGAAGATATCAAGGGCCACTACACCAGCCCTGGACAGCCTGCCTCTAGACTTCTAGTGATTTTTTAAAAAATAAGAGCAGCTGAAAGCACTTCTAAGTGATAAAACGTATACAGCAATGATATGAGGAAGTACATATTGACAGCAGGGAAGTGGGAGGCCCCTTTGTTAGGTGATCCTGGATTGATCTCACAGGCAGCATGGAGGTCAGTGAAAAGAAGTGCTTCTTTTATTCAGGACCTATCATCATCAGATACTCTCTTAGGCAGTCTTATCAAAAACCACCTCCTTCAAACCAAAGACCACACTATCCCACCTGCCTTTGTCAAGTCACAGGACCAAGGCAGAGACTGAGCTTTCTTTATGCCTTCATCTGATGTCATCATTAAGACCATTTTTTGCTGGGATGCACTTGTTTTCCAAAAGGAACATTTATATTCCTGGCCATATATACCCAAAGCTGCTTGGAAGCTACACTTAACTGCCCAAGCCAGAAGGCGTTACATGTCCCTGATGGGCCTGTTGTAAGCCTTTGGCTACATTAACGAGTCCCAAAGACACTTCAGAACTTAAACATGGGAGAAAATGCTGCAATTACAAGTGGCAAGCCAGATCACAGGAGACGAGAAAAGGAAGAGGGAGGAACAAGATGAGCAGAGCGTCAGGGAGAGATAAGCTTCCTTTGTGGCCATGGCATGACTCACTTTGGCAGGGGTAATTCATTATTCCAGAGCTGCTGTGCAGCCTGGCCTGTGGCATGATTAATGTCCCAGGGCTCGGTGCATTGCAAACAGAACAGAGGCAAATTCTAGTGCCTCTGAGAAGGTAGAAGTAAGCATCCGACTTCTGGCTGCTGGTGGTGGTGGTGGAGGGGCGGGCAGCTGGCACCCAGGCCACTTGAACCGAACCAAAAAGCAGTCCTGCTGGGGCCTGGCTGCCCTGCAAGGAGAAGACAAGCATCACTCTCCGATGGCCAAGGTAGCCATCCAAGGAAAGAGAGGCTGTGTGGCCCAAGAAAAGAACTCCCGAGTGCATGGTACGGCAGAAAGAGTGTTTGCTGTGCAGCCAGCCAGACCTGGGTCTGCCACTCAGCTCTGACACAACAAGCTCAGTGACCGGGGGTACCACTGAACTCCTCCACGGCCATCTGCTTGCTGTAAGGTGGAGAAGAGAACACCCATTTTGAAGGGTTGGTGTAAGAATGCAGTAAGATAATGTATACAAAATGCTTACCACAATGCAGGGCACATGGTGGAGAGCTAACAAATGCTGGTGCAGACAAGCCCTTAGGGTTAGTTACTGTCAGTTCAACCAGCAAACCTGAGCCAGGTAAGGTGACGATGCCTTCTGGTATGCAATATGTGCTGGTTTGAAGCTATTATGTGCCCCAGAAAAGCCATGTCCTTTAATCCTCATTCAATATTGCTGGGTGGGATCTTTTCAATTGTTTCCATGGAGATGTGTCTTAACCCATAAGGTGGGGTTGCTCATTGGAACCCTTTAAGAGGGAACCATTTTGGAAAAAGCTTTATAACCAACAGAGCTAGAGATCTGTGGAGATGCAAAAGGTAAATGCTCCCAGGGAAGTCATTGAAAAAGCCGGGAGAGAAAGCTAGCAGACATTGCATGTACCTTTCCAGCTGAGAGAGAAACCCCGAACATCATCGGCCTTCTGGAGCCAAGGCATCTTTCCCTGGATGCCTTAGTTTGGACATTTTTCTAGCTTTGCCTTAATTTGGACATTTTCATGGCTTTAGAACTGTAAACTTACAACTTAATAAATGCTCCCTTTTAAAAAGCCATTCCATTTCTGGTACCTTGCATGCTGGCACCTTTTGAAAGCTAACACATGATGGTGCTCATGGAAGTCCCTTAGATGATGCAGAAATAAGCTAGAAGCTTCCAGGAGGCAAACTGGAAGGGTGTGGCCTCCTTTTGCCCCAGCTTTGCAGACCCCCTCTACTGCCCCCTGCTGGCACAGCCTCATAGGACGCCAGCGGGACAGGCAGAAATGGAGTCTGCAGAGTCCTTGTTCCATCACCCCAAAGCAGAGGGACCCGGAGATGAGGGTCAAAGCGTTAACACCCAGCACAGTGGGCACAGGGGATCCCACTGAGTTTAGCTGACCAGAAAACCGTCTTTCACTGGGTTATTTTACTGTGGGTAGTTTTTTCAGAAAGGGTCTAGCTGGACAAAAGAAATTGTATTTATTGTGTGTGATCCCTAAAGTCTGCACCCAAACCTAGAGGTAGCAGGTAAAGAAAAGCAGCCTCTGACCCAACACAAGCAGACATCTAGAGGTTTATTAGACAAATAGGAGAGAGAAACATATGAAATAGTTGGGTTTTTAGGTCAGAAACGGCCAAAGAGCAGTAATTTCATGTGATGCAAATACACAAATACTATCATATGTCAAGAACTCACCTAGTTCTAGGCTCTGGATTAATCCCCTTAAACACATTAACTCACCTTATTCTCTTAAGCCCTTGTAATATACAATTGATTATTCCTATTTTAAAGAGGTTCAGAGAGGCTGAATAATTTCCCTGCGGTAACACAGCTAATAGGAGGCAAAGTTTATATCTTTAAACAATGCTTTCTGAATCTTATATACAATGTTATATATTTATAGACTATGTTACATATAAATGGAGCTCACGTGGTGAGTTCGGGGTTGCTGGAGGTGCTCAAATAGTGGTTGGTATTAAGAATTCCATTTTCTCCCCCTCTTCATTTGTCAGCTGATCAGAGAGGAAATGTTAGAAGAACACCTCATTTTCTCCAACTGGGGATCAACTGAATGCCTGAAGGCGGCCTGGCTGTCAGACTAAGCAATCGTATGTAGACAGGTGTGAACATGGAGCCACAGGAATGTGTTTGACAGAAGTTGCAGCTTCCCGCTAGCAATAACATGGCATTTGTGTCACCCTTCCTTCTTGCCACATGGGGAGAGGACCTGCGCTCTCATCTCAGCAGCCAGGGGCCCGCACTTGTTTGACAGCGTCAAATTACCTCTCCACAATCTGAATATCGGCCTCTCATGTCACACATCAGGCCGTCCCTGGGTCTGCAGCTGAGCCTCTCACTGAGAACAGCTACATTCCCACGCTGCCTGACTAAACCACTTATCTGTAACACAGGAGAACGAGCGGTCTCTATACATCAGAGCACAACAGTCACCCAAACCCTGGAGGAGACACCCATGTCTGCACATAACTCACGGCACCTGTGCGTCGAGTCTCATGAGCAGAGTTTAGGTGACTAATAAACAATGTTAGCACATTTGGGCTGAAGAGGGGAACTGGAGGTGGGGCAAGGGACATTGTCGTGTCACTATTTTTCTTACTTTCACCTTTAAGATGAATGTAAGGCCTGTTCATGGCAAAAAGGATAAAACAAGAATGAAATACATATAAAATATGATTTATAAGTTTGTCACTCCACTCACATGCCCTATTCAGAGGTAAACCCTGTTATATTTTTACAGGCTCTTTTCAGAAAAAGAACAAACTTTTTAAGGACCAGTTATCACTGACTGTCAGTTCAACCAGCAAACCTGCACCAGGTGAGGTGACAACAAGCTCTCGTATGTGATCATACTTAACGATGATGCAGACATAAATAGGAAGCCTGAATCTTATGCACTACATTATATATTTATATGCTGTGCTATATATGTCTTGGGATCTGTCCATATCCAATACATATGCCACTTCATTGTTTAAATAGCCGCACAGCATTCCCCTGGACAGATGCTCTAATACTTATTTAACCAGTTCCCTTTTAATCAGCATTTAGCCTTGGGGAACTTTCTCTGGGGGGTCATTCTGTTAGAGCAGTAAATACATAGGACTATACAATACTTGACAAATTCCATCCAACTGAAATGAAATTCAAAGTAAGTTTAAAAAATAACTATTTAAATAGCCTAAGAATTTTTAACAGTTTTATTAATCTCAAATCTTTTGAACACATATTATTAAATGTGAAAGCTTTCATTATTGCCCCGCACACTTATCAGGGAAATGAAACCTTTCCTTTCGCTTGAAGTGTTTTGACAGAATATCTGAAAACAAGAAAGGAAGGGCCTCTAGGGGAAAGGAACACACCAGGCAAATGAGAGGTTGGCACTCCTCCTTAGGGAAGGGTTTATGTTCAGTCAGTTCCTTGCTGTGCCCAGCAGATAACAGGCAAAACCAGATTGCAATAAAAACCATGAGCTCTTCTGGGTACTTTCCCCCAGAGGCCCTTGTTTTATTGAATCACTTTCTTTTCTTTTGTTTAATGTACTGCAGTTTTTAAAGACATCTTGGACAAATAAAGAATAATAAATAATAAATCAAATAATGACAACCAAACTGAGCTCTTCCCTCTCTTGCATTTTGTCTCTATTTTAAAGGACAGCATTTGCGGTTGGAAATCTAACCATATCCAGTGGTCTTCAAGTCTTCGTGTTATTCTGAACATGCCTTCCAGGCTGAAGGTGTCTGTAGCATATGAGAACCCCAAAGGGTTTGCTGGACCTCAGTCTTTGAGATTGGAATACCCAAAGGGACCAAGTGGTCTTTGGACCTCTTGAGCATTAATGGGATAGCAAATGAAGTCTTTAGACAAAGTCTGCATATGCAGATGCAGCTTGCCTAATTCTTTATACAGAGTGGATACGCAATAAACGTGCGCTAGGTGACTGAATCAAGTTTTGAAAGTAGACATCTTTCTCAAGTCGTCCTTTGATGGCAGACCCGACATCCCTAAGAAGACTGAAGAGAAAAAGCATAAAGTATGGTTCCAAGAACGAAGTAGAAAAATTAAATATTTAAAGACTAGCTTATTATCTGTTCTGCAATAAAACTGTGAAGCGGTTGAAATAAATGACCCTTCAAAGAACCCCCAAATGTTCCTTTCTGCCCTGTCTTCCTTAAATCACCTTTTTGTGGTGCTACTTCTTTTACCCAAGCCAAAGAAACCAACAAATATACCCTTGCCACCATTTCTTCCTCTATCTTGTACAGTCTTTGCTCATGACAAGATCTGATATATGAATTCATACTGATGTGTAAATGACTGATACAGCTAAATCTGTTCTCTCCAACAGGGTTCTTTATTTTTTAAGAAAATACAAAGTCATCTTCATTTTTATAATGCCTCAGGATAGTTTTATAATCACATGGATCTTCCGATACTTTGAAATCATGCATAAAAAAAGAAATCATGCATATAGCATAACAATGCCCAGTATTATTATGAGTCTTTGTCTACAACGTAGAGTTAAGCATTGGTCTCAAATGGTTCTCACTGATCCCAACCTGCATTCCTTATCCATAATCTGAGGAAAGATATCAGCTTAATTCTGAGCTTTGGCTTGGCCAGAAGGAAGACCTCTTCTAGTTACTCTACTGAAAATGAGTTAAGTCACAGCTTTGTGTCACAGAATAGAAGTCCTATAAATAATACAATCAGTTGAAATACTCTAAAGATTAAGCTAAGGGTAACAATTTAAAGCATTCCAATTCCCGAGATAGATTATAAAGTAATTCTAAAATATCTGCAGCCCAGAAGTAGACTAGTTAGCACTTGTTAAGTATAACGAGAGGTTGAAGAATTGCTTATAGCCAATTATGATACACATATCTGGTCTGGCACATATATTTTGTACTGGTTCCTCCGAAGGAATTTGCAAATTAAATTATTTAAATGTGCTTATCTTTAGCAGCCTAAATAAATGACATTTATTTTGGCAGGAGATTAATTTTTAACTTGGCAGCTGGTATCAGACAGATTGTTGTCACGTTATCACAGTGACCAACTTGGAAAGAAGGAAGAAAGAAATTTACAAGAGCATGTTTTGTGTTCTGATCTGCAAGGCTGCATTTTCCCAAAGAGGCATATAAAAAATAATTCTGTTCATATTCTGAGACACTGGGTCCCAAAGACGCTGCACTATTTGCATCTTTGTGACCTGATTTCAATAATGACTCCACGTTACTGTTATTCTGGCTTTTCATGTGGAGAGCTAAAAATGTTTTCTAAAAGAGGGGTTCTTCTAATATACTCCTCAGAGATGGTTTTGCTGGAGAATTGTATGGGAGGGGCAAGGGGGATGCATTGGAAAGAGCTCTGGGCAGGACGCTGGGAGACCTGGGTTCAAGTGCCAGCCCCGAGAAGATGGTTTCCTCATTTGTGAGATGAGGGTCCACTTTAGTCCTGTAGTGAAAAGTCCATGCATCTGCGCTGGTGCCCTCAGTGGCATCGGGTTCCCCTGTGCTCCCTGCACTGACCACAAGGTGGCTCTCACCCTGCTCACGGTCAGCCGGACAGCAACAGCCTTTAGGCATGAGGCAGGAAAACAGTGTCAGGTGACAATGCAACACCCAGTGGGTAGCCACCCAGAACACATGTTGGATTACTGGCTGTCAGAGTGGAAAAGAGGAGGGCTGGCTGGGGACAGGGGCAACTCTCACTTGAACACTGTTTTGAATTGACTAGCAGATTTTCAGCTCCCAATACAAAGCAACAAGCCATAAATCAAATTTCTACCAAACAGCACAATACGCTATTGAAATACCTTCAAATAGCCATCAACAACCCATTTGTTCTTCTCTTGTTGATAAGAACCCCCCATGAGTACTCTGAATAGTATAGAAATAGTTTGATAATTCTTAATCAAAGAAGATAACCCAAAACAGCAGATTCATCTCTTGGTTTCTTTCGACCTAAAGAACTATCGGAATATATACTTTACCAAAAACCTAAATGATAACCAAAATGGAAATGTATTTTCCAAAAATAAGAAGGAAGAGTAAATTGAAAAGAATATGGACAATGGTTTAGGCATCTTTTTTTTCACAAGTAAGCAATCAGATCCGATGAGTGACTTCATTAAAAGATTCTCACTCGAATGTCTTGTCATTTTAAATTCAAATCATGTTTTTGGTTTTCCCTTTGGATGACATCACCCATAAACCCGGTGGGGGGGGGGCGTGAGAATTCCCCCTCTGCGCGGTGCAGGCTGAGATGTTAGGTCTGGTTGCAGCCATGCCATACCTTGAAGTCGTACGTGGCGTCGGGATTTTCATCGCAGGCGATGACTTCCGGGGCCATCCAGTAGGGAGTCCCGATGAACGTATTCCTTCTGCCGACCGTGCGATCCAGCTGGGCGCTCACTCCAAAGTCCACTGTTTAACAGAAGAGAAGTGAATAATGCCCGTGATCTTAGATCTTATGCATTTAAAGTGAACTTGTATTTTCAAATCGGATGAAGTGGAGGAATGAGGAAAGCACAGAATGTCACAGTGGGGTTCATCAAGGCTCCGTGGGAACCAAAAATTAGCATTAAGGCAAAGGCATTTTGGTTGCAGCAAAGGGTAGTAGCTCCGCGTTACAGAGAAAGTGGCTGAGAGCCGAGGTGCTAGAGTCAGGCTGCCTGAGGCACCATCCTATTTCTAGCACTTTCTAGCAATGTGACCTAGCGTTGGTAGATCAACTTCTTCGAGCTTTGGTCTCCTAATCTCTGAAATGAGGACAAGAGTCTCTGTGAAAAACTGTTTTGATTTTTAAGTGAGATAATCTAGGTAACCATGTCTGGTACAGGGCTTGGAATATAATATGGTCTCAACAAGTAAGCGTTAATTGTGAAGAATGAATATTCTGAGGACAGCTGGCCTCAGGCATTGCTTAGCCTACACAATGTATACTTTTGCTTGTAAAAGCATATTAGTATGATGAAAGTTTGGCCCCAAATGCTAACCGAGAAAAAAATGGAGATATGTATTTTAACAAAATGGCAAGAGCCAATGTTTGGGATGTAGACATTGAAAATATTTGTGTCTTTGAATATAAGTAATCACATGTATAAAGATTCTTTTCTAGATGACAAATCATGTATCCTATAACCTTCTTTATAGGATATTTGTCCATTCATGTCCTTATTCACACACACAAATGGCAAATCTGTGAAAGAATTCTCTTCTTAAAATGAACAATCCCAGATTTGTTGTAGGAAGGTTTCAACGGAGCGCACCAAAGGAAAGGATTCCCCTGTGTGCGACCCGACAGATTGGAGAGGCATAATCAATATCCACTGAAAGTGGAAAATTCAGCACCCATTTTGTGGAGGCACCTTAGTTAATAATGAAATCAATGTAAATACAACTTAAAACATAGGGGGATGAAGCAGAAATTAGTAACTCTAAATATGCCTAACTGTGGATACCTTCAATAAAAAATGGGCATCATATATGTTCTGTTATAGATGCAACAATGTAAACAAACTATAAAATGCAGGAAACTATTTCAAGGTCAGTCACATCTAAGCTAAAGGATCTTTGCCAAGAAAAAACATCTACATTATTTTTGCAGGTTGATTAAGGATGTGATTCTGTTCACCATACTGCATAACCATTTACTCCTCAAAAGGCTTTCAGAAAATGTCTTTTACGTAGAAAAAGAACTACTTTCATTCTCATTCTTTATACAATGACCTCCAAATCCACAGTGGCAAATTTACCTTCATTACAAAAGGAAAAAAAAAGCTATTGAAGCCATCCTATAAATTCCTGCAATTTCCAGGCTGGCTGAATTCTTTTCTTACCTAGTTTAACTTCTGCGTTTTCAGTCAGCAAGACATTCTGCCCTTTAATATCTCGGTGAATCACTTTATGCTGGTGCAGGTGGCTCAGCCCCTGCAGTGGAGAGTTGGGAAGAGATCATAAGAGCATAAGCCAAAATGCAAATATATTATTTTGGATGCTAATGATCCAACAAAACTTAAACTGGCCTAGAGATACTTTCAGAACTATAGTCACATCTTTCACGTGCTCACAATGCCTTTCTAATTCATAGGAAATTGATCAATGTGAACTGAAATATACAGGCAGTTCTTGGTATGCTTGAATGTGTCAGCTTGAGGATACAGTTTCAACTTGCCTGCATTTCAGTGAACAGTACATGAAAAGTGAGGACTGTTTGTATTTGCTAGTTTATAACAGGAACATTTAGTACAGACAACTAACCTGATTTAACTGACTCTCTTGCCTTCTTTGGGGGACAATATTTGAATGTAAAACTTAAAAATAATATTACCTCCTTTTGGGTAATTTTTATCATTTTTTATTCTGTTGTTTAATTTTAATTTAAGCATAAGAAAATATTTCTCAGACCTATTCGAGAAATTTCCCACAGGGTTTTAGCCAATGTGGTTCACACTGAAAAGGGAAGACAATTCTATTTTTTTGGCTGGTAATGATCAATGTTATTTTAGCCGCCTTATGGTATTTGTGACTTTGTGCTCATTATATGACACAGTCTTTGGTGACATTCAAACCTAACTGTGTTCCCTTTCTTGAAGAATTATTTCGATTTTGGCTTCTTTGTGGTCTGAGTTCTTTATGCTACAGACTTACTCCAAGGTTTCTCACATTTCTCCATGACATCGCAACTAAACCTAAAATTGGAGTCTCAGAGGAAATTACACAAATGCTAACACTTGCTAGGTTAAAGTCCTGGGTACACAAGTGGTGTCATTTCATTATTTGTGATTTTCTGTATTTTATGTTTTTCACCATGACAGCAAAACCAGGGTATGAAAGATGAGATTGGCCCAAAAAGAAACAAAATCAATTTCCTCAATCCCCTTTTTGAAGAAATCCAGCCTGAGAATTCAGATGTCCAAAAAGACCCTGCATGCATGTAGGGATATGAGTCAACACAAATTATGTGATAGGACAGTAGAGGGTAGAGGTTTGGGTCATAAAAAAATCATTGTCTTAGCTAGTCAATTTGGTACAAGGTAGGAATGAAGCAGATTTAGATGTAGACTTTTCCCAGTATATAAACACCCTGTAAATCCTTAAGCGAGGGACTGAAGATCTCTTTCCCTCCTTCACTACCAAAGTGATTGGAACAGACACCATAGCATATGAATGAGACAAAGGTTTTATTTAATGAGATCACACACTGCATGGAGGGTGATCTCTGAAACTTCTCGTGGACCTTTCTTGATCAGAGTCCTTCCAGTGAGTCATCTCAATCGCTAGTTTCTTTTGGGAGAATGTATTATAGGAAGAAAGTCACTGTTATCACATCTTTTAATGCAAGGTATTGAGATATTTTCATGGGGTAAATCATCCCTGCTGCTTATAAGAAACTTAAGGATCAAATGGCTAAGTCTTTGTAGTGTTACACACCAGACCTGGAGACTTGACAGATTCTTGGCACCCACTGAGAAGCTTGGATGGTTGAACAGTCAATCATGCCCTTACTGATTGGGCTATTTCAGAAACAAGATTTTAACAGTCAGAAATTGAACCAAAGTCAAGACAACATCAACACCTGGCAATACGTCAAACCTGAAGGAGATCAGCAGTCATGTCTCCTGGTTTGCCACTCAAATTTTGTTCTGTGATTTGTTTATGAAATATTTTTGCTACTCCAAAGCCATGGAGATATTATGCAATCTTTTCATTTAAAAGCTTTATTTTTAAAACTTTCACATAGCTATAATCCATCTGGAAGTGATTTTTGAAGATGGCATAAAATAGGTGTCAAGTTTCATGCTTTTATATGGATAGTACATCATTTATTGATAAGAGGAACCTTTCTCTAAGCACAGCAGCATTTGCTTTCCATAAATCAGGTGTCCACCAGGAACTGGGTCCATTCCTATACTCTCAATTCTGTTCCATTGACCATTTATCTAATCTTGTGGCAATATCACTCTGTCTTAATCACACAGGAGCTTTACAGTAAGTCATGATATCTGGTAGCCTAAATTTTTCACCTTTGTTATTCAAGATTGCCTTGGCAATTTTTGGCCCTTTACATTTCCATATAATTTTTTGGAAATCAGCCTATTAATTTCTACAAAATACCTACTGGGATTATTTATGATTGGGAGTGCAAAGAAACTATGGGTCAAATTGGGGAGAAATGATATCTTTATAATATTGAGTCTTCTAATCCATGAATATGTATTGTCTTTCCATTTATTAAGGTCTTCTTTAATTTCTTAGTAACGCTTGGTAGCTTTTAGTGTTGGAATCATTCACATCTTTCTATAAATTTATTTCTATTATTGACTTTTATGTTATAAGTGTTATTTTAAAATTTAATTTTCTATTTGCTTTTTCCCCCTAAAGTGGTTTATATTTAGTGACATCATATTTCTAGGGCCCTTCTTTCTCTTTTCTTAACTTCCATCCATCCATCTATTCATTCATCCATCACAATACATAGTCTGTCTCTCAAAGGTGTATCTTGGACATTTCTTGATCAACAGTTTTTTGTTCCCTTAAATTAAGGCAGAGCTTATAAACAGCCATTGCAAGACAGATCTAGTAAGACTCCAGGGTACATGTAACAGCCTCTATATTAGTAGCAAGAAATAATTAAACGAGCCTGAATGAGGAAAAATTGGCCAATTATTTTCTTCTCTCTCAACTGAGCTCAACAAGTATGGCTCCAATGTCTGGAGTGCCAGAGAGTGGGTTTTGCAGGCCAAGCTGACTCAACAGACACAGTCTTGTCCAGCTGTTCTGATTTACTTAAGTGATTACATCTCAAAGAATATGTTTAAAGTGTAAGCTTAGTTACACAAGGTTGTGTGTAGTGAAATGATTAAAGTCACACAACCCTTAGAGACTTTATGTGGTGGGAGGACATCACCACATCAGTCAACATAAATTAGTTATAAACCTTCTCAGATGGAAAACTACCTTTTTAAATGAGTGAGCAAAATCTCTAAAACAATCCTTTTCCTAAGTGGAACACTATCTTTATGATCAAAAATCAGAATTCTAATAGGAAACACCATTGAACAAGAATTCCCCATGGTGGTTAAGGAAAATCACCCCGTTAACCCTTCCAAAGGAAAAGCACATGGCCTTTCCAATCGCTTCCTCCAAACGTTTCCAGTATGCCTCTGGTTTCCACTGGAGCAGACATCACACCAACTCAACCACCACCACCACCACCGGCAGAATAAAGCATTATGAGGTTTTCAATATGTTTAAGAATTTCAGTGGAAGGTTTAAAACACAGTTCAACGGGGAGAAATTCAACTTCCTCAAGTTGAATTCTTGATATTCTCACAAGCAGTGTGGACAACCAAAGCTATAGGCTGAGCCCCCAGTATTGGGGTTTGTTCATATGAAACTTAACCCCACAAAGGATAGGTCAAGTCTACTTAAAATTTAGGCCTAAGAGTCACCCCCAGGAGGGCCTCTTTTGTTGCTCAGATGTGGCCTCTCTCTCCAGCCAACATGA
>PVIY010038206.1:0-24087 GCA_004026745.1 Myrmecophaga tridactyla | reverse complement strand
TCCCAGGCACAAGCAGAGCACCCCCCTCCCCACCCATGCCTACACCTGCGCTGCAACCCATCACCGCACTGCTGTGTCCCGTCCTGGTGCCCACGTCCTGCTCCACACCCATCTTGCCAACACAAAACCTTAGAAGACTGAAGAAAATCAACTTCCAAAGTAACCCTATCAAGATGATTACATGCCTCGAAGGCAACAGAAAATCACAAAGCATATGAAGACATACATGAAGCAGATAGAGCCCAGCCTAATGACCAAATTAAAACACCAGAGGAGACAGAGACTTTGAAACAACTAATCAAACACGTTCATACAACTCCACTAAATAAAATCAGTGGGTTGGCAAATGACATAAAGGAGATCAAGAAGGTACTAGAAGAGCATAAATAAGAATTTGATAGAATAAACAGAAAAATAGTGGCTATCGCAGAGCTTAAAGATCCTGTAGACCATATCAAAAATATACTAGAGACACACAACAGCAGATTTGAAGAGGCAGAAAGGGACAGGACAGCTGATTTTGAATACACAAAAGAGGAAATGGCAAAAAAGATGGAAAAATATGAATTGGATCTCAGGGAAATGATGGACAAATGAAGCACACAAATGTAAGGATCATCAATGTCCAAGAAGGAGAAAAAAAGAGTAAAGGGCTAGGAAGATTAGTTGATGATATAATGGGGGAAAGTGTCCAACCGTTATAAAAGACATAAATATGCAAATCGAAGAAGTCCA
Source organism: Myrmecophaga tridactyla (assembly GCA_004026745.1). Lineage (NCBI taxonomy): Eukaryota > Metazoa > Chordata > Mammalia > Pilosa > Myrmecophagidae > Myrmecophaga > Myrmecophaga tridactyla. The sequence goes on along the minus strand of PVIY010038206.1, from coordinate 23,352 downwards.
GTGAATGTCAAATAGAAGAAATCCAAATAGGTCTACTCCAAGACACATACTAATAAGTCTATCAAATGTTGAGAAACAGAAAATCCTGAAAGCAGCAAGAGAAAAATCATCTACTACACACAAGGGATGCCACATAAGACTGAGCTCAGACCCCTCCACTGGCACTATGGAGGCAAGAAGTCAGGGATATGATATATTTAAGATCCTGAAAAAGAAAGACTTCCAGCCAAGAATTCTGAACCCAGCCAAATTTTCCTTCAAAACTGAGGGAGAGATTAAAATTTTCACAGACAAACAAATGCTTGGAGAATTTGTCTATTAGAGACCAGTCCTACAAAAAATACTAAAGGGATTTCTGCCAGCTGAAAACGAAGGCAGGAGAGAGAGGTCTGGAGGAGGGTGCAGAATTGAAGAGTACTAATAAAGGTTACTTAAAGGATAAAAAGAGAAGAGGAAAAAGAATATATAGATCTGACAAATAAAATCTAAAGGATAAGATGGTAGATTCAAGAAATGCCTTTACAGTAATAACTTTGAATGTTAATGGACTAAACTTACCAATTAAAAGATATAGACTGGCACAATGGATTAAGAAATACGATCCAGCTATATGCTGCTTACAAGAGACTCATCTTAGATAAAAGGATACAAATAGATTGGAAGTGAAAGGATGGAAAAAGATGTTCCATGCAAGCTGTAACCAAAAGAAAGCAAGAGTAGCTATACTAATATCAGACAAAATAGACTTTAAATGTAAAGACATAATAAGAGACAAAGAAGGACATTATATATTAATAAAAGTGACAGTTCACCAAGAAGAAATCATGATCATAAATGTTTATGTTCCTAATCAAGGAGCTCCAAAGTACATGAGACAGATGTTGGCAAAACTGAAGGGAGTGATAGATGTTTCAACAATAATAGTAGGAGACTTCAATATGCCACTCTCCTCTATAGACAGAACAACCAGACAGAGGGTCAACAAAGAAATAGAGACCTTGACCTATTTGATAAATGAATTAGATCTAACAGACATATATGGCTTGTTACCCCCAAAACACCAGGATATATATTCTTCTCTAGTGCTCATGGAACATTCTCCAGTATAGATCATATGCTGCAGCACAAAACAGGTCTTTAAAAATTTAAACACATTGAGATTATTCACAGTATTTTTTCTGAACACAATGGAATGAAACTGAAAATCAATAACCACCAAAGAACAAGAACTTTCACAAATATATGGAGATTAAATAATGTTGTCTTAAACAACCAGTGGATCAAAGAAGAAATTACTAGAGAAATCGTTAACTATCGGGAGACAAATGAAAATGAGAATACGGCATGTCAGAACTGATGGGATGTGGCAAAGGCAGTGCTGAGAGGGAAATTTATTATCTTAAATGCCTATATTTAAAAAAAGAAGAAAAAGCAAAAATGGAGAACTTAACTGCTCACCTGGAGGAACTAGAGAAAGAACAGCAAACTAACCCCAAAGCAAACAGAAGGAAAGAATAACAAAGAATAAAGAAGAGTTAAATAAATGGGAGAACAAAAGAACAATAAGAAGAATCAATAAAACCAAAAGTTGGTTCTTTGAGAAAATCGATGGACCACTAGCAAAGCTGACAAAGAAAAAAAAAGAGAGATGATGCAAATAAACAAAATCAGCAATGAGAGGAGGGGTTGTTACCAGAGACTCTGAATTAAAAAAAAAATCATAAGAGGGTACTAGGAACAACTATATGCCAACAAACTAGACAAGTTAGATGAAATGGACAAATTCCCAGAAACCACATGAACAAAACTCAAGAGGAAATAGAAGAACTCATCAAACCAATCACAAGTAAAGAGATTCAAGCAGCCATCAAAAATCTTCCTACAAAGAAAAGCCCAGGGCCAGATGGCTTCACAGGGGAATTGTGTCAAACATTCCAAAAAGAACACCACCAATCCTCTTTAAACTTTTCAAAAAAACTGAGATAAAAAGAACACTATCTAACTCATTTTATGAAGCTAACATCACTCTAACACCCAAACCGGATAAAGATGCTATAAGAAAGGAAAACTACAGGCCAATCTCCCTAATGAACATATATGCAGAAATTCTCAACAAAATAAGAGCAAATCAAATCCAATGACACATTAAAAGAATTATATACCACGACCAAGCAGGGTTTATACCTGGGATACAAGGTATACCAATTAATGTGATATAGCACATTAACAAATCAAAAGGGAAAAATCACATGATCATCTCAATTGATACTGACAAAATATAACATCCTTTTCTGATTAAAAAAACACTTCAAAAGGAACAAATCAAAGATAACTTCCTCTATATGATAAAGGGTATATATGAAAAAACCATAGCCAGCATCATACTCAATGGAGAGAGACTGAAAGCCTTCCTCCTAAGATCGGAAACGAGACAAGGATGGTCTTTGTCACCACTATTATTCAACATTGTACTAGAGATTTTCGCTAAAGGAATCAGGCAGGAAAAAGAAAAAAAGGCATCCAAACTGGAAATGAAGACATGAAACTTCATTATTTATAGATGACATGATACTAGAGAAATCTACAACAAAGTTACTTGAGCTAATAAACAAATTCAACAAGGTGGTGGCATATTTTTTAATGTTCAAAAATCAGTTACATTTCTATACACAAGCAATGACCTAACTGAAGAGACAATTAAGGAAGAAATTCCATTCAAAATAGCAACTAAAAGAATCAAGTATCTAGGAATGAACTTAACTAGGGATGCAAAGGAGTTATACACAGAAAACTATATAACATTGCTAAAAGAAATCAAAGAAGATCTAGAGAGGTGGAAAGATATTCCTTGCTCATGGATAGGAAGGTTAAATGTAGTTAAGATGTTAATTCTACCCAAATTGATCTACAGAGTTAACGCAGTACTAATAAAAATTCTAATAACCTACTTTGAAGACTTGGAAAAGCTAGTTACCAAATTCATTTGGAAGGGAAAGAGAACCCGAATAGCTAAAAAATATCCTAAAAGAGAAGACCGAAGTGGGAAGATTACCACATCCTGATTTCAAAGCTTGTTATAAAACCAGAGTGAGTCAAAAAAGCACCGTACTGACACAAAGATGGACATATTGACAAATGAAATCAAACTGAGAGGGTGGAAATAGACCACCAAATCTATGGTCAGCTGATCTTTAACAAGACTTTCTAATCCACTGAACTGGGACAAAACAGTCTTTTCGATAAATGGGCATGGGAGAACTGGATATAAATAGCCAAAAGAATTAAGAGGACCCTTACCTTATACCCCATATAAAAATTAACGCAAAGTTGATCAAACACCTAAATATAAGAACCAGTACCATAAAGCTCCTAAAAGAAATTGTAGGGAAACATCTTGAAGCCTAGTAATAAGAGCAGCTTCCTAAACTTTACACCCAAAGCACAAGCAACAAAAGAAAAAACAGATAAGTGGGAACTCAAAATCAAATGCTTTTGTGCCTCAAAAGACTTTTACAAAAAGTGAAGAGGCGGGGTGGGCCACGGTGGCTCAGCAGATAAGAATGCTTGCCTGCCATGCCCAAGGACCCGGGTTCGATTCCCGGTGCCTGCCCATGTTAAAAAAAAAAAAAGTGAAGAGGCAGCCAACTGAATGGGAGAAAATATTTGGAAATACATATTGGATAAAGGTTTGATAGCCTATATACATAAAAAAATCATACAACTCAACAACGAAAGATCAAATAACCCAATTATAAATGGGCTAAAGATATGAATAGGCATTTTTATAATAAGCAAATACAGATAGCTAAAAACACATAAAGAGATGCTCATTTTCATTAGCCATAAGGAAAGTGCAGATCAAGAATATAATGAGGTACCACCTCACACCTATAAGAATGGCTGCTATTAAACAAACAGGAAACTACAAATGGAGAGGATGTGGAGAAATTGGGACACCTATTCACTGCTGGTGGGAATGTATATTGGTACAGCCACTATGGAAGGCAGTCTGGTGGTTCCTTTCGAAACTAAATATCGAGTTGCCCTATTACCCAGCAATAACACTAGTTGGTATATACTCAGAGGAGCTGAAAGCAGTGACACAAACAGACATTTACACACCAATGTTCACAGCAGCATTATTCACAATTACCAAAAGATGGAAAACATCCAAATGCCCATTAACAGGAGAGTGGATTAACAAAATGTGATATGTACATATGATGGAATATTATGCACAATAAGATGAAATGACATCCTGAAGCACATGACAAGGTGGATAAACCTTGAAGACATGATGCTGAGTAAAATAATCCAGACACAAAAGGACAGATACTGTATGATTCTGCTTTTATGACCATGGTAAAGGTAAAGTCAGAGGTTTATAATACAGAATATAGAGGACCTAGAGATTCACGAAAGCTAGAGATGGGTAAACATTAATAGCTAATGAGGTTGAAATTAACTCTAAGGGAATAGATAGAAGGGAAGGCAGTTCATTAGTGGGTCTATAAATAATATTGCCATATTGAAGGTGAACATTGATTGAAAGGGGTTGTATAGACCCATGTGTCCCACCAATAATACTACAAATGTAAATAAGCTCTTGCATGAACTGTTTCAAAGGTATGAATCTTGTACAAAGAGTGTATAATTTGGGGGTGTAGGGGGAAAACTATTATTGTGTGTGATGGGCTATGTTAGACAGGAAAACATCAACAGTACCACAAAAATACAAGGGATAAATAATGGGGTAAGGGACAAGAGTTGAGGGGAGCTTTGGATTTTTTCTACTTGATGAGAGTATATTTATTGGTTATTTTTCTCTTGGGAACATTAAAATAGTCTAAAATTGAGAGTAGTGATGAACTGTTGACTTTGAACCCTATACATGATGCCCAATGGATGGAGGCGGCTGAAGGATACACTGCCTGAGCAGTAGATTGGTGAATAATGGTGTATACATATGATCGAATATTGTGCTGCTATAAAAGGGAACAAAGTTGTGAGGCATGCAACGTTGTGAATGAAACTGTGGGACATTATGCAAGGCAAAATAAGCCAGAAACAAAACAGCAAATATTGTATGGTCTCTTTTAGAAAATACTTATAAGAAAATTGGGTCCTAGATTGTAAGCTCTTATAGCAGTCACATTTGGTCCAGAGCAGTAATTGTTATTTCTAGATTTTGAGAGACTGTGCCTTATATGTATAATCTGGTATTTAGAGATTATAACTAGGCCAATCCAGGTTGGGATTAAGGTAATTCAGAATACAGGGGGTAAGGAAGACATTGTCTGTATTTTAGAACTTCACCTACTCTATAAGACCAAAGGAAGAAAAGTTCATTTTGTCTAGAACCTAAATTTTCTGTAGCATATAATCTAACTCAACCTGTTGGGATAGATTATTTAAACAACCCAAACACAGAGAGCCCAGATTGAAAATGAGGACCTGTAATCCTGTATAGCTTAATATAATGCCTGGATACATCCCAGAGTATATTAAGCAGACAATCAAAAAGTGTTGGCAAAGTCCCTTGAGGGATGGGAGAAAAAATATGGAACTAATAAACTTTACCACTGGGGAAACCCCTGATACTATGTTAAGCATTAGGGACACCCCAGTCAATAGGCCAAGTCCTTCATCTTGAGGCTTGCCCTTGTGAAGCTTATTTATGCAGCAGAGAAGCTTAGCCTACCTTTAGGTATGCCTAAGAATTACTTCCACAGGACCTCTTTCATTGCTCAGATGTGGCCTCTCTCTCTAAGCCCAACTCTGCAAGTGAAATCATTGCCCTCCCCCCTACATGAGACATGACATCCAGGGGTGAAAGTCTCCATGGCAACGTGGGATGTGACTCCCAGAGATGAACCTGGCGCTGGCATTTTGGGATCAATAATACCATCCCCACCAAAAGGGGGAAAAGAAGTGTAACCAATAAGGTATCAGTGGCTGAGAGTTCAAATAGGGTCAAGAGGCTGCTCTGGATGTCACCCTTACGCAACAGTTAGACGTTGTTACCTATCATAACTTGCCAAACCCCAACCAAAACCATTCCAGCCAATCCTAAAGAAAACCTAGGGCAATATATAAGATTCTACAAAGGTTCCATGCACTAGGGTAACTTTCCAGAAACCTACAACCTCCAGATGGGTCCCTGGACCAGATGAGCCCTGAAATGCAAAGGGACCAGCCTCTCCAGAACATCAGCTAGTTCCATCCCCCTATCCCATGTTATCAACAGCCTCTTTCAACATGAAAGAGTTAGAATACACATAGCCCAAATACCCCTAAAGAGTGGGAGAAAGGTCAAAGGAGATGGTGGAGTTATATAGAGAAGGTAGGGTTTAACAAATGAGTATGAATGCTCAATCATTATATTGATATTTCTTTTTGCTTCCAGTGTCTTGGAGCACCTTGTAGTATAAACCTAAAATTGTGGAATTGTACCCCATACCAAGCTCTGAAGTCTGTTTTACAACTAATTGTTGTGGTGTGCTTTGCAATTTATTGCTTTTTTGTGTATAGTTATCTTTCACAAAAAAGAAAAGAAATCAATTTTGATGATGAATGCACAGCTATATGATACTATGAACCATTGATTGTACACTTTCGATGATTACATGGTGTGTGACTATATAATATATATCAATAAAATTGTATTAAAAATAAATAAAGAAAGAAAGAAAGAAAGAAAGAAAGGGACAGGAAGGAAAGAGAAAATGGGTGGTTTCCCAACAGTGCTTCAGAGAAATTCTGTTAAAACTTTTTTCCTAAAAAAAAGCAAAACTCCTTTCTTTCCCCTCCTTTTTATCCCCTGTGAATCTAACTCATAAAAGCAGGCAGCTTTAGACACAGAGGGATGGGACTTCAAATCCAGGTCCTAGAACACGGAAGCTGAGTGATCTTGACACCTCTGGACCTCGCCATCTTCATCTTTATCACAGGGATCCTAATACCTGTGAGAAACACCCTCCTCTGGGAAAATTTTGAGGATGGCCGATGTGAAAAGCACCTCGCACAGTGCCTGCTGCAGGAGAGGTTTTGGCTGAACTGTCTGAGCCAGCGGCCTGCACGAGACTGTCTTCTGCCAGTCAGATGAAGTGAGCTGTGAAGACCATATACCAGTTTACAAGGTAACGAAACATTTGGAATGTCTGCTTTAAGGCAGGCTTGTTTTGTTTGGCCCACACAGTGCTTTTGAAAACTCTGAATTAGTTGTCAATATTTAAAAAAATAGGAAAATCTATGCAAATTCTGGATTTCTGGCTTTTTGAAAAATCAGATCTGGCAGGGCTGGGTCACCACTCTCCAACGGCCCTGCTCAGTTGGAGTCATCCAGCTGCTGCCCAGCTCTCTGGTGCAGTGGGTCCCGGACACTAATTCAACCAAGGTTTTAATGTGTAAAATAATGAAAGTACACACACACACATATACACACACTTATGTATACATACACAATTATATAAAGTATATATATATATAGGTATATATATACAGACACACACATATACACACACACATATACACACACTTATGTACACACATATGTATACATACACAATTATATAAAGTATATATGTATAGGTATACATATACAGACACACACATATACACACATGCTTTAAGTCCCATGCTTCTTGGACTTTATCCATTCTTCTGCACATTTCAACATCTTTTCCTTTTTAAAAATCCACTTGTCTCTGGACACATGCCTTTGACGTCTGCTTACACCAAAGTGAAATCTAAAACCCCCCTCATCCCATATATCCTAGAAATTGTGGTTGAAAATTCACAAGTCCCCTAATCTGACCTCTTATTTTATACATGAGGTCACACAGCTAGTTTATGGCCAAAAATTTTAGCTTTGGAAGAGGCCTCAGAAATTATCTAGCCTTTATAAAACCCACTGTTGCTGGAAATCTTGGGGATTCAGGAAAGGTTTTTGTTATCTGATTCAATTTTTTCCAAGAAACAAAAACAAAAACAAAACCCCACCAAACATTCAATTAGCAGGGTTAATTTTCTTTCTTTCCCCCCCAGCAATCTTTGAGTATTATTGGAATGCTCTCAGGTACTCCTAAAACATGTATATCTCCACCCAGCCCTGTTAACCTGTTACATTGTACCTGTTGCTAGGTAACTGAAGATTTATACACATCTATTGTTAATTTCAAGACAGTTTTCAGCTGTGCCATAAATAGCACTGGAAGCAGACACCACACTTGCCTTCCCTGAGAAGGGGCATTCCAGGGCACAGCTACAAGATCCAATACCTCCTGGTAAAAAAAAGGATAATGCTGGTGAATTCTCAGCCGTCTACAAAAACAGCTCAGCAAATCTGAGACATTTGGACCCATCTCTAGTATCCTCTGGTGTCAAATCCATTAGAAGTTGTACTCAAAGAGCATCATCTGCATTCTTAGTTTGTCTGCATGAAATCTAATATTGTGCTCCTTTCTCCTGTGCTTCCATGAACCCCCAATGTTCAGCCTTGGGGTGGAAAGCTTTGTATCCCAGGGAGCAGCTGCAAAATTATTTCTCAAGCCAGTGGTTTCATTACCATTTTAAAGGCTCTTGTTAAGCACAAGTGCCATTTATACTGGTTTGGGCCATATGTATGGATTTTATTGCCACTGCCTGGGTAAGTGATGAGGGGACGCAATTTATATTATGGGCCCCCAAACCAAAGTTTTATAGAGTGGCCATAATTATAATGACCCTTCGCATTTGGGAAGCAGTTCGCATTTCATTATGAGCTTTCATAGGCGTCCCTTCATCCGATTTTGACCACAACCAGTAAGAGGTCTGCTTCTGTGGTCACTTCTGGCTTAAATGAAGTCCTGACTTACACAGTCTGCCAAGTGGGGGTCCAGCCTTGCCTCTTCCTAATTCATCCTCTGCACGGACTCCAGAGAGGTTATGGCAAAGAGTAAACTCGAACATGCTGCTCTCCTGCTTCAGATCTACCCTTGAAGTTTTATAATCAACAGGATCAGAGTTCATATTCCTGACATGCAATGGGAGACACCGTCGCCTCCAGGACCTCGCTCCTACCTACCTCCTCAGCCTCCTCTCCCATCGCCCTCACCTTACATTTTGCATCCCAAAGTTATAGTCTTTGGTATCGTCCCCTACCTACCACTGCTGCTTGCCCTGGTCCGGGGTCAACTTGTTTCGTCTACTGGAAATACACTACCACCCGGCTATCACACTGCCTCAGGCAGGAAGCATTCTCTGACTCCCCGTCTGCACCTCACCCCTGCTGGGCGAGGTGCCCCCACCTTCGCTCCCAGCTCTCCAGGCACATCTCTAACTCTGCTCCTACAGAATTGCTTCATAATGACCTGTTCATCTGTCTGCCTCCACCAGTAAAGGCGTGAGTTTCTCCAAGGCAGCTCCTACATACACCATCTTTTTTAGATCCTAGTACAGGGCTAGGGAGGAAATGAAGGGAAGCGGCAGAAATCCTAAGAGGGAGGCCAGAAGCACCACTGGCCCCATTTAGGGAAGGAGGACACACAAGCACCAAGAGGTTAGGAGGTGGCAGAGCCAGAATTTGAACCAAGAAGGATCCTTAGAAATAACTGAACCCACATCTTCATAGAATAGAAAGAGCATCGGCTTGAATACTTCCAGCTTGAATACTTCCAGGGATCGGGAGCTCACACCCTCCTAGGAGAGCCATTCCCATTGTCTGTCAGCTATCCTGGGAGACAGTTCTTTCTTGAGTGGTGCTGAAACCCGTTTCCCTGTGACTCACATCAGCTTGTTTCTACATTTGCTTTTTTTTTTTTTTTTTAATTTGCATATAGGCAGGAGGCACCAGGAATCGAACTCCAGACCTCCAGCACGGCAGGTCAGAGCTCTGCCTGCTGAGCCACGGCAGCCACCCTACATTTGCTTTTTGCTGTAACATAGTTCCTCTTGTGAGTGCAGAAACCTTAGACTTCCGGTTCTGTGGATAAATCCCACTCCAGTTGCTCCAAGCCTCCCTCGATTACCATTGGAAATGCAAAAATAACCAGATTCCTAGCCTGAACATGCCTGCTTTCCATAACGTATTTAATCCAAACCTCCCCTGAAACCCAAGTTAAATAATAGGCCTAAGATCACGGCTAGAAAGTCACAGTTGAGGCCTGGACCCAGGGGCCCAACTCCAAGTTCATGGACTTAACCACCGCACAATACTCTCACGCTTCTGAGCCCTTTGGCTATTCGGCAGCGAAAAGCTAAGCAGATTAAAGGCACATAATTCTCTCCTTTTTTTTTTTTTTCCTTCCTTCCTCTAATACCAGCTTTATGGGGACCCAGCAGATCTCTCTCTTCTGAGGATTATTTTTTAAAATGAGTTTCTTTCTCCTCCCAGTTCCCCTCTCAAGCCCCATCTGAAGAAGAAAGGTTCCCGGGGTGCTGGCTTCTCATACACCGTGTTACACATGGGGTGCTGCACTGAGGACGAGCCAACTCATTAGCTTCAAAGCTTCACATTCATCTTCCATTACTGTTCCTGGAGGTGAAAGGTCATTTTTTATCTTCTTTGCTTTATCCACCACCCGGGAGGAGTCGGATCTTTGTGCAGACAGGGGCCCCCACCCCCCACCCCCGATCGTCACAGCTGTTGATGCTTCTCTTCATTGTTGCAAGTGAAATTGTACACAAAGGGCCAGGATTGTTTAAAAAGCCCTAGGGTTGCATTTTTTTTTTTTTTCAAGTAGGGGCACTTTGTAAATCATGGGGCAGAGAAATGATGAAGAGGCTAGTACTGTGAGTGTTGCAAAAAAACCATGAAACAAACTGCTGTTGGCAGCATGAAGTTGATGGGAACTGGAAGGAGCAAGTCCCTTCTCCATCTCCGTCCTCCAGCTTGCTGTGTCTCTCCGGTGCCTCTTATTGGCAGAACCTAACACGGTACCAGCTGCCTGGGAAGAATGGAGTTTTCGGGGTCCGAGACACAGCGGCACAAAACAGTGGTGAGTTTAGGGCTCAGAGACTACAGCTTAATCAATGGCACCACCAACCATTCCGATACCAAGGACGGGTGCTGACGGCCACTGGGCTGGTGTGTGGAGGCTCTGGTTGGGTAGAAATGGTCTGTGTTCATGGAAGATCACAAGTCTCGTCCCAGTAACCTCCCAAATCATGGGAAGAACCACCCCACAGAGTTAGACATGATTCCCAGGTTGGACTGCCCCAGATAGACTGAAATTCCACCCGGTAGCTCTGGCCAGATCAAAGCTACGCTGAGAGGGGAAGAAGGCCTCATTGAACTCTGTCTTTTGTGTTCACAGTAGCTATTGTCTCGCCAATAATGGTGTAAGTAGAGTGAACACATGGGCTAGTGTTTGCTTTCCGCAATCCAGGCCTCCCCCTGACATCTTTTCCCAGCTCCACAGGGATATTTGGCATTTAAAGGGAAAGGGGTAGTGTGTGGCAAGCGTGATGGGTCTCCCCTGGGGAGTAGAGAAAGTATAGGCTCCTCTTTACATCTTTAAATGCTTCTTCATGATACAAGCTCTGGAGAAAGTACAGGTTGCTATGCAGCTTTGGGGTATGATTTTGGCAGAATGAGGCAGAAACCTGCCTTTTCCTGGTGCCCTTCAAAAAATGCCCCTTGAATATTTTGGAGCCAAATGGCATTCCTTAAAAACAGCAGCTGCTAAATAGAGGAAAAGGTCAAGGGAAAACAGTTGGATTCAGAGGAAGAAAATAAAGTGCAGCCACCACAGCTTTTAATTCAACTTAATTTTAAATCATATTCAGCAGGAAGTTCAACAACTCCATGAAATAGGGCAGCGATTACATTTATTGCATGTCGCGCTTTCAGTTCAGGTCTATTCGCTGTCAAAGAAAGAAGGCCCTGACGGCACCAACCTCACTGGAGATTAAAGCCCCACGAGAGCAGTAAAGAATGGGGCTGACGAAGAAAGGAATGCTCCAAATCAACTTCTGGTGTGGAGCCCGCAACCATTCTGGCTATGACTTTTCTCCTCCTGGTTGAGCTGGCACTGCAGGGAAGTGGGGGCAAGTTGCCAAGTGTTAGCCTGCCAGCTGGTCCAAGCTGCCTCATCCTTCTGGCCTGGAAATGGAAAGGAGTTAGGGCTTAGGTCTTTTTTATTTTCATGGAGTGCCAATCATGGGTACTAGCTCACCATTCTTGTTGAGTCCCACCCTACGTAGCTGGTTGTAGATGTGAGCAAGGCCGGTTCTTGGCTTAATATGGAACCATGCCCTTCAAGGATGGTATTATGAGAACATATCATTTTTGCCTGGTCTGCATCCTTTACCCTTTCTTCTGGTAAAGCACAGTTTTCCTTTGGGGAACCCCGCATCTTCATTACAGTGCTTGTAGCATGTTGACAGATGCTTCTCTTACCCTCTCACTGAAGCGTTAGGAACACACCCAAGTCTGGCCAATTGAAATTGATCTTAGGATTTTTGTTGGAACTATTAGAAAGGAAAAGCTCTCTCTGGTAGTTGGGAGAATTGTTTGTGCACTTCGCAAATGCGGCTGTCACAGTGGTGAATGACAAGCCATCCTCCAACTCAGCAGCATCCTAAGGCAGTCATTTATCATCACACTCAGGCCTGCTGGCGCGATGGCAGGCCTCTGCTTCTGGCTGCAAGTCCGTGGTCAGCTGGTGCAGCTCTGCCCTAAATGTCTATTGTCTCTTTCAGTCAGCAGGATACCTGGGGCACATTTTTCTGGTGATTACGGCAGCACAAGAGAAAAGCAAACTGAAACAGAGGATGCCTCTTGAGGTTTAGGCTCGGATCTGGCACATGGTCATTTCCAAACTACGCTCCACTGGCCAAAGTAGGTTATGGGGCCACAAAGAAGCTACAAAGCCACTGATACAAGATCTACAGGCAGGAGGGAGAAGAACTTGGAACAAGCTTCCCACGCGGTGTAAGCCACATTTGCTGGCCACTTTGCTACCTGATGGGAAACATCTGCCCGAATGAAGCCAACAGAAAGGGAAGCAGAGGCAAGAGAGGGAAAGAGACTGACTTGATAATATTGTTCGAGTCCCTGAATCCTGCTATGTCCTGGACTTCTCAATGAAACAATTAAGTACATTTCAATGGGGATTCTTCATCTGCTATAGAGAGATACCTGGCTGGTCTGAAGTCAGGAAACAAGAAAAGACTACAGCGTCAAGTCTAAGGGTGCAGTAATAGGATTCGAAGTGAAGGTCACATGGAACACGTGGGATCTGGAGCCTGGACCTGGAAAAGTTGCCAAGGGCACGTGGGCATGGGTTAGGGAGCCTTTTCTAGGGTGTCCCTGGGAAGCCAGTTGGTGTGGAGGGAGCACTGAGGGACACCATGCCAGGGGAACACCCGGGACCAGAGGAATGGAAGGGCTCTTGTTTCTCCAGCACCCAGCAGGAGCAGATGGGGGACAGCGGAGCCACCCATGCTCATGGCAGCCGCACTGCCCACCCCCAAGGTACGAACCCAGGTCCTGAAAAACTACCACAGGGACTTAGAGGACTGTAGGTACTAGATCAAGCTCTTAGTCTTGGGATGCTAAGAAGGAACAAAGATCGCAAAGGAGCAGTGAAGACTTCTGGCCTTCAAGGAAGGCCCTCAGGGCTGTGATGTTTGGACAGACTTAGCAACAACAACCCCGGCTGCTGCCATTCACTGAGAACAAACCACATGCCAGGAATGGGGCCAAGGGCTTGACATATATTCAATGATCTCATTGTGTCAATAAACCTGAGACGTAGGTATTTTAGCTCCATTTCACAAATGAGAAAAAATGAGGTAGAGAGCTTCCTTCTCCAATCTAAGGTCCTCGGCCCTGAGAAGGAACGTCTGTCGTGCCCCAAAGCCCTTGCAGTCAAACACCAGGCTGTGGGCCTCCGAACCGTGATTCTTTCCTCTTTCTGACCCCGGAGGCTGGCAGAGACCTTTCAGTTAGTAATTCCTTCTCTTGCCCTTTTTATAGCCTCCCAGTTCTTTGAAATTTGGGCTCAACAGCAGACTGGAGGGGGAAAAAAATCCTCCCTGTCAAAACGTGTTCCAGCATCCGCCACAGAAGGCAGCTGCAGCTTCCATGCCCAGCTTCCAATGTCCCTCCTTCTGGAAAGAGCAACCAGGATTCCTCTGGGGAAAACACCTCCTCCCCCCCCCTCAGCCCAGGTCCTCAGGTGGGTCTGGGCAGCTGCGCCTGGGTTGTCAGTCAGTGCTTCAATGCCCTTAGGCAGAGGCACACAGCTAGGACTGGTTAAGAACAGGTAAGATAATGCACACAATGCACCTTTCACAACCTCAACAAGAGACAGCTGTGTGGTCATTGCTGGTCCGGCACAACCAGAACACAACACGGCCAGGCCAAAGGGAACCTTAGCCAGGAATTTGTTGGGACCCACGAGAAAGCAGTTTCTCTTTCCTTCCCTCTCGTGGGTGAAACCAATTTTAGATGGTGTGGAAAGGACTAGGCACAGACTTCAGCCTCTTCTGACTTTTCTCTCTTCCTTCGGTCCGTGAGACGCACAGAGTGGAAAACGAGGGACAGAGGAAGAGAAAGACCCTTTACACTATTTATTTGCTTCCTTCTTCCCTCCAGCCCTCCCTCGCATGTGTCAGGCAAAAGAGCACAGCTACTTTGGTACTTTGGGTATGAGTCTCAGCTCAGCCACTCCCTAGTTACTGGCAATTTTTGAAAACCCTCCGGGCCCCTGAGAAGTAATAACATTAGCTTCAATCGTATGAAACGGCCATTTTTGTGGGTCAAAAATTGGTTGAATATTGACAGTTTCACATGGTTTAACTTAACAGCTTTCACCTTATGGGGGATTAAATGAGACAATACATAGGCCGGTCTTAGCACAGCTGGCACGGAGGAACAGCTAAGCCGTGGTGACTGCCAATGTCACTGTGACCATGATGGCGGGTCATTACCTTTGTTGAGGGGACCAGAAGGGCAGCAGCTCTCAGCAGCGGGTTTGGGGCTTGACTGCCAGTTCTGCCTATTTCCCTCCAAATATCGCTCTGCAGGTTTTAGCTGTTACTGTCTCCACCTGGACAGGGAGGCCCAAGGTAAAAAACGTAAACCAAGAACTTCAGTAGGCTCATCTTTTGTCTTGAAAAGATCTCTGGTTGCCTGTAGGTTACCCAGCATCCTGTAAACTTCTGATTACTGAGAGGGGGGAGAGGGAAAGGAAGGAGAAAGGGGACTATTTTAGAATCACCACTGATATTTTTAAACATGTTGACATCAATAGAAAGTTTTGAATCCCGGTGAGGTGACAATCGGAGCATTTGTTTTGATTGTGGGTTTCTCACCCACCAGCCAGCTATTTTGGTTAAAACAGAGCATTTGTCTCCTAAAGCACAAGGATTTGACGCATTGTCATTCTCTTTTCCTGAGCCCTCAAGGTACTCTTTGGGATCCTCCCCTCCCTTGGGGTCTTTGTACAAATTCTTCCCTGTGTTCTCCAGCGGGTCACAGGGTCACTGGGCTTGCTATTTCAACATGATTTTGTAAGACCTTTCCGATACTCCAGACCCACTGAGCACTTTGATACATGGCCTCACGTCACCCGGTAGTTTCCCTTCATAACCCGTATCCCGCTGCGGTCTCATCGCTCTCTGTGCAAATGGCTGCAGGACATCCGTCTTGCCCACTGGACTCCAAGCTCCAGGGTGACAGGTACTGACTGGGTCGACTTGATCCTCTACTGTCCCCAGGACCTAGCCTGGGACGCACGGCACCAGGTTGAAATAAAAAAATAGATATTTCTTGAATGTAAAAAATCACTATTCAATAATTCAATATAACTAATCATTATATTTATTAACCTGTGGCTGAGACTTGGATGTTCCCGATAGGAAATAATTGAGATATTGAGCTAGGGTGCAGAAGGGGGATGGGTGAAGGATGCTTGTTCCATGGTATGCCTTATCAGGGGAGAAGAAGGAAAAATCCTTTGATTTTGAGCATATTACATCTCCTTGTGAAATCTGGGACAGGGATTTTAAGACATTCCAGCATTTCACAAAAAACCTGTGCATATGCAAACCCAGACTCCTGGAACCAATCTTGAACTTCAGATATGACTTAACAGCCTGGAATGAATAAAAGTCAGTGATTAGTTTGAAGTAAAGAATAATCACCACAAGACTACGTTTCAATCACAGATCCTGAGTAGGGCTCGCACTTCCCCTGGGTCTGCCAGAGACACTGGAGCTTGTGAAAAGTAACAACAATCACAGCAGATGTTGAGGGGAGAACACCGGTTGCACAAACCAATCGTGCTGTGATTTGTCTATTGCACATGGCCATGTCCCCTGCTAGACAGTAAACCTCCCAGAATCAGACCCTGGACCTTATTTTACCTTTCCATTTCCATTATCTGGAATAAATGTCTTTGAATGCACAAATGAATGATTACTCACAGTGCCATATGTATATGACCTCTAGTCATCAAGAGAACAAAGTCTAATTCAAATTCACAAACAAAAGTACTTCTCACTTCATAAAACTTCCATTATCAAGAAACAAATATTTATTGAGTGTCTATGATGTACTGGACAATATTGCACCCCATGAGACACACAGAGACTATGTCCTCAAAGACTTCAGTGGTCTGATAAGAAGTGTCTAGTAAAAGCTCTTTTGTATTCACATAACAGAAAACTCACTTACTTTAACTCAAGTGGAAAAAAAGAAATGGGTCATGAGATACAATAATAGGAGAGTTTAGTCAGATGTCATGGGCACTAGAATTGGGAAATTAAGGTGCCAGGCCACCTGAGTGTCTTACTCAGGACTTTTCACCTGCTTCCTTATCTTACACTGGACCCAAATGGTGCCCGATCCCAAAACTTCATTCTGATCCTGAGTGTCAGGTGCCCTTCCTAACTGGATCATCATGGTTGGGGAAGATGGAAGGTCAGATCACACGATTTGCAGCCTACTTGGCCAGGCTCTGCGCAGGCTGCCCTCAGAAGGCTTGGCAAACAACGTTGGGCATTTCAAATGCAGGCAAAAAAGGATCCCTATGCTGTACAGCAAACAGCAGAGGGCTTCGAAGTTCCAAGAAAGAAGTCATGACAATACTTGTGGTTAGGCATGAAAGGCAATGGGGAGAAGGACTCTGTCCCACTTCCAAACCTCAGTAATAATGAGGAGGGTCAAACTTCCTCTCAGTGAGCCCTGGTTTTGATTATTCCCGCTGCCAGGATGTCCAGCCCAGACCCTCTAGCTGTTTGGAGACGATATCTCAGGGAGGCTTCTCTAAGGGACCTGAGTAGCAACACTGTCTTCCAAGACCTGGGATCTTGGACAAGAAACGTTCTTGCCTCCTGAGGCATCTGCTGCAGCATAAACACTGCTACATGATATCAGTTTGGCTGCAGACACTTAGCCCACCCCCCAAATTAATAACAGCCCTCCTTGGTGCTGGACACTTTGCTAGGTGCTTGGCATATATTAGCTCATTTTGTCATCTGAGCATTCCATTTAGGGTTCAAATACCTTTTTTTTTGAGCTTCCACAGTTTAGAGGATAGTTTGCTAGACCCTAATAAAAGTTTTCTACCTGCTTTCCCCCATTTTATCCTGGAATATTTCTTCTTGTTTATCGTAAATGATAACTAAATATGTAGCAGTACAGGGTAGAGTTAAAAGTGTGAGCTTCTGAGTCAAAAAATGAGTGACGTTTGATCGCAGTTTTGCCACTTACTAAGATACTTGGTCAAGTTTCCTGTCCTTCCTAAGCCTCAATTTCTGCAGCTCTAAAATGGGAATAACAACAATATCAAACTCATATGGAGTTCTGTGAGGATAAATTGAGAACATGCATCGAAAGCACTCCACATAATCTTTTGTAGAGTAAGCAAAATCAGCGTTAGCTGTTAGTGTTTACTATTAAGAAACTCAAAGCAGAAGGTCAGTGACTAGCCAAGATGGATTCCAAATGGCAACTGCAACCAAGAGAGGCTGGCCTGGAGGAGTGCAAGGAGATGAAGGCAGAAGACAAACACAGAAAATAATTTTTCACTACAATTTAAAGGTGAATATATGGATAAAGTCTAATATCCTCCACCTACCACTGTTTATTTATAAAGGAAAGAAAGGTGAATCCTGTGTTCCATGGATATTTAGTTTACTGCATGATTCCATCAGGGAGATTATTTCCTTAGCTCTTTTTTGGGTTCTCCTAATCAACTAAGATCTAGTAATACATAAGTGGAGGTAGAGGAAGGCAGAGAGGACAAGAAAACATAAGACAGGGGTCTGGTCCTGACACCTTCCCCAAGTGCCTCATTTCCCTTCATGAATCCCTGGTTCTTAGGGTATAAAATGGAAACACACTAAGATCCTTCTAGTGTGAACAAAAAGCCTTAGAGGGAACTCTCCCGACCCCCCTAAATTTTCTCTTAAAGATGAACAAATTGTGAAACACAAGTTTAAATAAATTAGCCTCTATCTTATTAAGGAATTATTTTCAATCATTTGTCTTAAAAGGACAATGGGCTTAATCAATTCCCTATTCTTCCCAGGGGAAGAATGAAAGGTGAAATGCGCCATTGGTTTTTTCAGTTTGGTTTTGGTGGTTTGCAAGAGCAGAATTCCAGGAAAAAACAGAATGCAAGGAATCAGGGAGAAAATGGGCTGTGAGAAGAACACAGAACAGTATTACTTATTTTCTACGTGCACAAAATATATGTAGGAAAATGCAAAGCAAAAGTTCTGGATCAATCCCAAACCTGTCACTTCCAGTGAAGAAGGAAGGGCTTGCGAGTGGAGCAGTGTTCAGGGGAGATTCAGCCTCATCTGTGATGTATTCAATTATTTTTAAAAGGAGAATGTATTCATCTCTTACTTAGGTAATTAAAGTTAATTGTTTAAATAGGCAGCCTTGTTTAAGTTCTCCAGGGAACTATGGCAGAGCAAAGCTTAGCTGGCTGATTTCCTCGAGGCCAGGTCAGGGTTCAGTCCCCAACTGTGCAGGCTCAGACCTTAAGAAGCAGGCTTGCCAACTTAATTATTAACTGAAATGAAAAAGTGATTTTCTGGAGACTGAGTGCTAATTTTGACATTGATGTCAACATGTAGATTCTTTTTTTAAAGAAAGCATCTGGTTATGTTTTCCCAACTATTGTTAAAGCAAAATAAGATGGGGTGACAAATATGCATAAATTGCTATTCTGGGGGTCTCTTGAGAAAATAAGACTATGGAATAAATAGAGCATCAAGAAACTTTGTTCAGCTGTGGATATATAGTGGCTGCATCCTCAACCCTTTTCTCCATGAATTTTGTGCACATTCCACCTATTTCATTCCATCTAATCTATTTCCATGATTCTCAGCAGCTCAGAGGTGAAAAATCATATAATCACTGTTTTTAAAACTGTCAATGGCTCTGACACTAAATGAAGTCATTCCCATTTTTTCTCTCTTTCCTCTCACCAATCTTCCTAAATTTCAAGTTAACTGTTGGTCTCAATTACATCCTCTACAAACTCCATCTAATCCAGCGCAAAACTACAAATGCTTACATCATCTTCACATGTAAACCACTTTTTACTTATCTTTTCTCCAAGCCTGTTACAACTGGTATCAAATTCTCTTTCCCACTGTGCCCATCTCCTTTGGAGGAAAAGATTCCCTTGCCTCTTTATGTCCCCCTCTCTAGCATTTTGAATATCCAGTACTTCATAGGAGATACTTGAAAAAATATAATGTAAACCTCCTCTTTGTTATTCTGTACCAGTAGGCAGGGGAATAAGCAAATTAAGTGATAAGAATTATGAAAGAGTTTTCTCTGTGACTACATTGGGCCCATGGAAATTAAGAATTCTTTTGAAGACTAGGAATCAAAAGGTCACCTTAAGATCATGGATAGTGTTGAGGAGAGAAGTCATCCACCAGCTGGAGGGCAAGAATGAGTGTCCTTAGAAACCTAACTTAAGAAATTGCAGGTTAAAGAGTAACCTGGCACACAGAAATAATCACAATCAATTGATATGGAGGAGTGTTGGCTTATGCAAACACCATCTTAAGATCTCACTGATTTCTCATGACAAACTGCTCACTACGCCCATTTTACAGATGAGGAAACTGAAGTTTAGAGTGGTAAGGTCACAGCATCAGTAGGTAGAGGAGCTGGGATTTTAACCAAAGCAATCTGACTCTAGTCCTTAAATGCATATCTACCCATTAAATACGAAGGAGTTGGTGAGGGATGGAGGAACTCTTTAGAGAAGTCCAGATGTAGGAAGTATAATAGGCCAGGGCTAGCAGGACACCATCCCCAGGTCTGAAGGGAGAGGGAGGGAGCTGTTACTAGAACCTGAGAGAAAAAAATTGTAGAGAGGAGGCAGCCTGAGAGGAGCAGTGACCCTAGTCTAGGTACACAGCCTGGCTGAAGTTACCTTGAAGAAAGGGCCCAGGGAAATCATTACCATTCTTTCTCTGCTCTCTCCCTCCCATCTCCTGCCAGGGGTTCCCATCAAATGAACCCAAGTGGATGCCAAAGGGCAAAGGTGCCCTGTGATGGACAGTCAGCTTCCAGGGACCGAGGATGGATGTGGAAGGGAAACCTAAGATACCCAGCCAGAAGATGAGAGCAGTGCTTTCACCTGGAGACAGGGGCAGCGGATTGCGTGGATAAGGGCCAAAGGACAGGTGGGAGAGGTCTGAGGTTGCAGGTTGTCTCTGACATTAAGAGATCATGACAGACAGAGAAGATCCACCCTGAGCCACTGGGTTTAAACTGGCATTTAACAACGGGCTGGCTGAGACTTGGCTGAAGCGCCTGCTGGCTGCTGGAGGTTGGCTGAGTCCTGCTGATCTTTACCTAGCTGATACCATGTGTCATGGCACCTTCTGAGAGTGTGTAAGTGGCTACTTGGGTTGCTGGGATGCTGGTCACTTGGGAGGAGCGCACCCAAATATTTGAGGAAGCTAAGAAGACCTGGTGGAGTCGTGGAGAGTGATGGGTAAGGAATCAGACCCAATGACCCCTCCACTCCTCAGTCAAAGGCAGAATTGAAGAGGGAGCCACTTGATTCAGATTTGGGCTGCATTCCCAAGGGACCTTGGTGACAGAGTTGGGAATGAACTAACTCAAACATAAAGAGTTTAAATGTAGACATGACAAGGTCATTCTGACAGAGGATTCTCTATGCTCGTAGAGGGGGTTGAGGTGTAAAAAAGGAAAAGTCAAAGAAACAGACCTCCTTCCATGGAGTTTTTGGCTGCTAGAGCCATGGGTCTTGTTGGAGGCGTTGTAATCATTGCAACATCAAGTTCAGTGCCCAGAGAGTCTTCAGGATGGTGAGGAATGACGAGAGGCTCTGCCCGGCAGGAGAATGCAGCTCTGAGAGCAGGCAGGGGCACTCCAGTTGACAGGGACAGTGTGTTCCGTTGGGTCAGGGCCAGATGAGGGGATGAGCCAGCCGCTCTGGAGGCCAGTCCACAAGGCGCACTAAAAATCACCAGAAGCCACTGGAAATGAATGTTTTTAGCTCAGGTGTCCTCACAGGCACCCTTACACAAGTGGCTGCAATGCAAATTGGCCCCAATACTGTCAAAGTAGAAATGACCCTCAGGTGGAAATAAATGGCACTGTTAGCTGACATGAAGCTGTTCCTGTTGGGAATTTTTGCCACTTGCCTCTGTGAACTGCAAGCTTCAACCAAGTGTGCCTCCAACTATGACATCTGCCAACTGACCATTGCCTAAAGGCAAAGTCTAAATGGAGGAAATGTTTGAACCAAGAAAACACAAGATGTAGTGCTGATTCCTGGCTACATTATTTTCTTCATTATTTACATTTTTCTTCATTATTTACATTTTTCACCTTAAACAACTTCCTGAGAAGTTATCTGGTTTGTAAAAGTGCATGAGAAGCGTCGAGAAAGGGGCTTAGAAAAGGAGGAAGAATTCTTTCATCTTTTTCTATAACACTGATTTCTTTAGCCAGTGAATAAATGAAGGGAATTTGTTTTGAATTTCTAGTTAATCTTTATTAATTAGAAAATAATTTAGTTCTCTGTCCCCACAAATTAAATGTCGAATAAATATTTAAAAACTACAGGCTTGAGAGGTCACCAAAGTAACAGCCTGCCTCAGGTGGCCATGTACGGGTACTGAAGCCTGGCTGGGAGACTTTCCGTCCTTGGGGAAAATGTGAGAGTTCAGGCCCCCTCAAATGAGCATCATCTGTAGAAGGCAGAACATGGCTTTGCATGTTGATTTCCTTTCTTTTCTCTTTCTTTCCAACACGCGCAAATTCATTGAGCACTTGCTATATGGCGTGCTCTAAATGTTGAACATGGTTTATTTTATTGAACACTCAAGGGGCTCTCGAGGATACACAGACTTTGAGCTCAGACAGTTGTAGACCTGCAGAGTCCAACACGGCAGCCACTAGCCACAAGAAGTTAATTGTAATTAAGTACAATTTAAAACCAGTTCCTCACTTGCACTAGCCACATAACAAGTGCTCAAAAGCTACCTGCGGCTAGTGACTATATACTGGACAGCACAAAGGAAAGAACAGTTCCATCATCGAAGGAAATAAAGAAATCTCTATCTCTTGTGAAACAATTTCAGGCAGAAAAGGTATCCTTTATTGAGCACCTACTCTGGGCCAAGCAAAGTTCTATGCTAGTTACATAAAACCATATTCCCACAACCATACCCCAACACATCTCACCCCACTCTAGAGGTGGGGAAACTGGGGCACTGAGAGATTAAGTAACTCTTTCATCATCACACAGCAAGTGAGGGGCAGAGCCAAGGTCTTTGACTTCAAAGATGTCACCTTCCAAGACCATCTCCAAGTGTGAGTGGAAGCACCACCAAGGACAAGGAATTCTGGCCACGTTTCACCTTTCTGAAAGAAGTGACCATAACACCTTGGGGTCAGACAGCCAGAGGCCCAAGCCCAGCTCCGACACTCACTAGCTGGCTGACGCTGGCCCAGCACTTACCTGCTCTGAGTATATGCAACATGGGGACACTTACAGCACCTGCCTTATAAAACCATGAGGATTACATCAGTCGATACATATAACGCACTTCGCATAGTATCTGGCATGCATAACTGCTTAGTAAATGTAGAGAAAATGGTTGTTACTTCTGGAGTGAATCCCTTTCTCCAGGTTGAGCTAGAAACAGCAAGACACACCGCGCTTCCGGCAATGCACATTTCTGAGTCTGGGGTGCACCCTGCTGGCTGTTCCTTGATACAGCACTCCACCCAGTGTACCCTAAAAAGCCCCATCCCAGAGCATTCTCAGGAGAACTTGAATCTAAAATAGGAATGTCCTACTCAAGCATTCAGGAAAAAAAAGGGTCTTTTTTTTTTTTTTTTTTTTTTTT
>PVIY010038205.1:0-24070 GCA_004026745.1 Myrmecophaga tridactyla | reverse complement strand
ATTAAAACCTCTTGGTGACCTCTCATTGTGTATAATACCATTTGCCCATGTGGCTGTGCACTAGATAAAGACCTTCTTACTCCCGCACTCCCTTTGTCTTGCAGTTGGGAGTGCCTACTGCTTTTAAGATCCTTATTTTTTGACAGACAAGAGGTATGTTTTTAATTGGCCACCACCATATATATCCCTTGGACACTGAGGTACATAATTTCACCTGGCTTGTCCTATTTCCTCATATCCCTTTTGCATTACAGCAGGGTTGCTGACCCCTAAGGTCCTTTTACTTGGACTGTAGTGCACTTGATTGTATTTGTCTGGGTTTCTCTGCACTAAATAAGGAAGCTCCCTATAACCCACCGTCTTTCTTTACCTTTGAGCAGGCATTAGCCCTACATAAAGATAGTGCATTTAGACAGTCATTGTGCACAATTGTAATTGACCAATGACTATGTCTGTTGGACATTCATGTGTATAACTGCACATGGTTAATTCCATTTGAATAAGATCCGGGTATACCCCCTCAGACCTCTTTTGTAGTACAGCAGGACTAGTGGCCACTGAGACCTCTCTTTTTTCTTGGTCTTTTACTGTGCATTAATTGCATTGTCATATTCCTGTGTACTAGATAAGGACCTATCCATACCCCCACCCCCTTCACCCTATAGTTGGAAGTGCTCACTGCTTTATTGATCCTTATATTTGGACCACTGAGAGACATGATTTTAACTAGCCACCACCATGTCCCTTGGACATTAATGTATATAATTTCTCTTGGTTCATCCTATTCATCTGACCTCCTACAATAGGTAGGGTAACCCCTACAGCCACTTTTCTTGGCCTGTTAAAGTGCATGGCTGTGTTTGTCCCAGATCTTGTGCACTAACAAGGAAATGTCCATCGACAAACCCACCTCCCCACCTACTCCCTTGCCTTCCAGCCAGGAATGCACCTACATAAATATATTGCATTTGGACAGTCAAGGTGCACAAATTTAAGTGACAACAACTGTGCCTCTTGGACATTAATTTGCATAATTGCACATGGTTAATTCCATTGGAATAAGGTCTTACCCCCTCAGACCATTTGGCAGTACAGCAAGGGTGCTGGCCATTAAAACCTCTTGGTGACCTCTCATTGTGTATAATACCATTTGTCCATGTTGCTGTGCACTAGATAAAGACCTTCTTACTCCCTCATTCCCTTTGTCTTGCAGTCGGGAGTGCCCACTGCTTTTAAGGTCCTTATTTTTGGACAGTCAAGAGATATGTTTATAATTGGCCACCACCATGTCCCTTGGACACTAAGGTACATAATTTCACCTGGCTTGTCCTATTTCCTCATATCCCTTTTGCATTACAGCAGGGTTGCTTATCCCTAAGGCTCCTTTACTTGGACTGTAGTGCACCTGATTGTATTTGTCTGGGTTTCTTTGCACTAGTTAAGGAAGCTCCCTATACCCCATCATCTTTCTTTACCTTTGAGCAGGAATTAGCCCTGCATAAAGATAGTGCATTTAGACAGTCATTGTGCACAATTGTAATTGACCAATGACTATGTCTGTTGGACATTCATGTGTATAACTGCACATGGTTAGTTCCATTTGAATAAGATCCTACCCCCTCAGATATCTTGCAGTACAGCAGGAATGGTGGCCACTGAGACCTCTCTCTTTTCTTGGTCTTTTACTGTGCATTAATTGCATTGTCATATTCCTGTGCACTAGATAAGGACCTACCCATACCCCCACCCCCTTCACCCTGTATTTGGAAGTGCTCACTGCTTTATTGATCCTTATATTTGGACCACCGAGAGACATGATTTTAACTGGCCACCACCATGTCCCTTGGATATTAATGTATATAATTTCTCTTGGTTCATCCTATTCATCTGACCTCCTGCAATAGGGAGGGTAACCTCTGAGGCCACTTTTCTTGGCCTGTTAAAGTGCATGGCTGTGTTTGTCCCAGATCCTGTGCACTAACAAGGAAATGTCCGTCAACAACCCCACTTCCCCACTTATTCCTTTGCCTTCTAGCCAGAAATGCCCCTACATAAATATATTGCAATTGGACAGTCAAGGTGCACAAATTTAAGTGACAACAACTGTGCCTCTTGGACATTAATTTGCATAATTGCACATGGTTAATTCCATTGGAATAAGGTCCTACCTCCTCAGACCATTTGGCAGTACAGCAAGGGCGCTGGCTATTAAAACCTCTTCTTGACCTGTCATTGTGTATAATAGCATTTGTCCATGTTGTGCACTAGATAAAGACCTTCTTACTCCCTCACTCCTTTTGTCTTGCAGTCAGGAGTGCCCGTTGCTTTTAAGATCCTTATTTTGAACAGTCAAGAGACATGTTTATAATTGGCCACCACCATGTATATCCCTTGGAAACCAAGGTACATAATTTCACCTGGCTTGTCCTATTTCCTCATATCCCGTTTGCATTATAGCAGGATTGCTTATCCCTAAGGCTCCTTTACTTGGACTGTAGTGCACCTGATTGTATTTGTCTGGGTTTCTTTGCACTAGATAGGGAAGCTCCCTATAACCCACCATCTTTTTTTGCCTTTGAGCAGGGATTAGCCGTACATAAAGATAGTGCATTTAGACAGTCATTGTGCATAATTGTAATTGACCAATGACTGTGTTTATTGGACATTCATGTGTATAACTGCACGTGGTTAATTCCATTTGAATATGATTTTACCCCCTCAGACCACTTTTGAAGTAGTACAGCTGGGGTGATGGCCTCTAAGACCTCTTTTTTTGGCCTGTTGTGCATAATTATGTCTGTCCATGTTCCTATGCACTACTAAATAAGGACTTCCCCACTCCCCCACTCCTTTTGTCTTACGTCAGGGAGTGCCCATTGCTTTAAAATCTTTATATATGGATAGGCAAAAGAAATACAGTTTTAATTGACTGCACCATGTCCCTTGAATGTAAATGCACATAATTTCACGTGTTTCAACTGATTAGACTGAGGTCCTACTCCCTCAGCACACTTTTGGAATACAGCCGGGTTGCTGACCCCTAAGGCCCCCTTTACTTGGGAGTGTAGTGCACCTGGTTGTATTTGTCTGGGTCTTATGCACTAAGCAAGGAAAGACCCAACACCTTCCCCCTCTTCTTTTGACTACAAGCTGGGAATGCCCCTCCCCAAAGGTACTGCATTTTGACAGTTAAGGTGCATAGTTGTAATTGACCACAATACAACTTGAACAGTAATGTGCATAATTGCACATGGCTAATTACAGTTGAATAAGATCCTATTCCCTCAGACCACTTTTGCAGTAGTGTAGCAGGAAAGCTGGTCACTAAGCTGTCTTTTCTTGGCCTGTTATTGTGCGCAGTTGCATTTGTCTACATTCCTGTGCACTAGATAAAGACCTCCCTACTCCCCCACTCCCTCTGACTTACAGCTGAGAGTGTCTACTACTTTTTAAATCCTTATATGGACAGTCAAGGGGCATAGTTTTAATTAATTACAACCGTGTCCCTTGGACTTTAATGTACAAAATTTCACCTAGTTCACCTGTTAGACTGAGGTCCAACTCCCTCAGGTCTCTTTTGTATTACAGCAGAATTGCTGACCCCTAACACCCCTTCACTTGGGACTGTAGTGCACAGATGATTGTATTCGTCCAGGTTCCTATGCACTAAACAAGGAAAGCCCCCATCCCCAACCCATCTTCCTTTGCTTTCAAGCAAGGAATGCCCCTACCTAAAGATGGTGCATTTACACCATCAAGGTGCACAATTGCAATTGGACACAACAATATATCTGGACAATAATGTGCATAATTGCATGTGGTTAATTCCATTTGATTATGATCTCACCCTCTCAGTCTACTTGCAGTACAGCAGAGATGCTGATCTTTATGGCCTCTTTTCTTGACCTTTATTATGTATAAATGCATTTGTCCAGTTTCCTGTGCACTATATAAAGACCTTCCTGCCATCCTCCACTCCCCTTGTCTTACAGCTGGGAGTGCCTAGTGCCTTCAAGATCTTTACGTTTGGACAGTCAAGGATGTGGTTTAAATTGACCACAGTTGGTTCCTTGGACATTAACGTACATTATTTCAAACGGGTCATCCTGTTAGACTGAGGTCCAACTCCCTCAGACCCCTTTGTATTACAGGAGGGTTGCTGACCTCTAAGGAACCTTTACTTGGACTGTAATGCATGTGATTGTGTTTGTTCAGATTCTTGTGTACTACACAAGTACCCCCTTGCCCTTATCTTCCTCCACTTTCCAGCTAGAAGTGCCTCCTATGTAATACCTTTGCATTTGGACAGTCAAGGTTCACCATTGTAATTGACCACACCTATGCCCCGTGTATATTAATGTAAATAATTTCATTTGGATCACTCAATTTGAATAAGATCCTTATCTCTCAGACACCCTTTGGAGTACAGCTGGATGCTGGATGCTAAGATCTCTTAACCTGTTGTTGTGCATAATTGGATTTGTCCACATTCCTGTGCGCTACATAAGGACCTCTCCTCTGCCCCATGCCCCTTTCTTTTCAGCCAGGAGTGCCCACTATTTTTAAGATCTTTTTATTTAGACAGTCAAGGGACACGGTTTTAACTAACCACGGTTATGCCCTTTGGACACTAATGTGTACAACTGCATGTGGTTCATCCCATTTGAGTAAGATGCTATCGTTTTCCAATACATGATTTCCACCGCTTAAGATCCTTACAGTTGGACAGTTAATGCACATAATT
This sequence comes from Myrmecophaga tridactyla, assembly GCA_004026745.1. Taxonomy (NCBI): domain Eukaryota; kingdom Metazoa; phylum Chordata; class Mammalia; order Pilosa; family Myrmecophagidae; genus Myrmecophaga; species Myrmecophaga tridactyla. The sequence continues at coordinate 19,326 of PVIY010038205.1, read as the reverse complement.
GTAGTTGTTCACAACACGTCCCTCCTTGGATCTTTGTTCCTCCTTGCATTACTGCAGAGGGTTTTGTTTTTCTACCCTGAAGGCCCATTATAGTAGATTGTTAATATGCATAGTTGCAGATGACTGTGGTCTTGATCACTGTACTAAAGTCATACCCTTTTGCCTTCCCTTTCCAGTTCAATAGGGTGTCTTGATTAACCAAGGTCCTCTTTTGGACTGATAATGTATACATACGCATTTGATCCTGTTCTTTGCTCTAGAGAGGACCCCACCTACCTTAATGGCATTTCCAGAAGATGGTTAGTGCCTACTATTCAAGACCCTTTCACTCAGAATTTCCTACAAGCATGTCTTATACCAAAACCCTAGTAGCCACTTTGCTTTATAGTGAGAGGTTCTTCACCTCACGCCCCTTCCTTTGGACTTGAACGTACATAATTGGAATTGTCCATCTCCGGTTGAACTAGAATTCCCTTCCCTTATACCTCCTTTACCCCAGGGGTATGTTACCCATGTATGAACCCTTCTCTTGAAACTATTAATGTGCTTAATTGTATTTATCTGTAGACCTGTGCAGTTGAAAAGGACCCTGTCCTATCAGTACCTTTGGATTGCTGTTGAGGAATGCTAACTATTCATGATCTCAGCTCTTGGACAATTAATATGCACCAATGAGAATTGTCAAGAATACTGATCATTGCATAGACCCCTTGGGCTCTGTTTGCATACATCTGGGACACTGACTACCTAAAGTCCTTTTTCTTGAGCCATTAATGTGAATATTTGGAATGATCTATGCCCATTTCTCTTAGGCTAGGATACTGCAGAGCTGCTGCCCTCTCAAGACCTATTCTGAGACTGTTAATGGGCACAGTGGCAATTTTCAATTTCCTCCCTGCCCTTGTGGGCAAGCACTCCCAACCCCATCCAGTTTCCCATAGCATAATAAAGTATAAGCATTGAATTTGGCCATGATATTGTCCAGTGCGTTCTTGGCATTCTTCCTGTGCATAAAATGCCAATTATTCATGGTCTGACCCTTTATACAAGGGCTTCTCTCTTCCCACTCCCTTGGACCCTTTTTAACAACTATTAATGGTAACAATTTCAGGTGTCTATGTATCTAGCTATTAGATAAGGTTGTGTTCTCCCATGGTCCACCTCCCCATCCCCTTCTTGTTTTGCATTGTCGCTGGGGCATGTTAACTGGGCAAGGTTCGTTCTTTTGAACTTAAAAGGTTAGCAATCCCAAAGGTCATTGGGTTTACCCACTTTTTATTGTCGTAATGCAGCAGTTTCCCTGTTGCAGCCCATTAAACATAGATCTCCCTCTTTCCTTCTTTTCATTGCTTCAGTGCAATATAACTACCCAAAACCTCTTCTGTATTAATGAACACCATACAAGTTGTCTCATTTTTCAACCCATCAGTCCAAGATCACCCTACCACTTTGCTGTTGTGTTTGTGCAGTGTTGACTACAAAAGCAGGCCTGGACTAAGTGGTTAGACCTTCTACTCTTTTTCCTGCACTGTTAATAGTCCCAATTCCAGTGATTAGTAGTCATTTTCTGGGAGAAGGATCAATCCCCGCTCACTTCTGTTACTGCTTTCCAGTACAAAATATATAAGGCAAGTCAGGCCTAGGTAGCTGGATTACTACCTTATTTGGGGTTTTCAGTATACAGTATCAATTGAAAATAGTCTCCGCAAGAAGGTAAATTAACCCTTTCCCTGCATTCTTCCTTCCAGACCAGATTGCGTGGTTATGAATCTGTCTTTTTTGTTTATTGTTGTTGTGTAGTGCCAATTGCTAGTATACAACCAGAAAAATTGGTTTTAAGTTTTTATTTTTTAAAGATATATCTGAATTACAAGGTGGAATATGGTAACGTGGTCACTAAATTTTTGAAGTTGTGAAACCCTTTTATACCATGCATCTGATGACCAGTGTCTCTCATTTTACTGGGGTGGTGGTTCTGTGGATAGACCACTGATGTCTACTATTACAGTATTTAATCAAAGAAATTCTAGAGTGGAATGCTTTAAGACGAGTACCTTCATTTGTGCTCTGTCACCATTATAAAGCCAATTTTTGTTTGGGCTTAATCACCACTCATTTTTAACAAAACCATTTAAACTTTCTAATTCTTAAATTTCTTCATCTGGAGCACAAGCCCTTATTTCAAGAGGATTGCTTTAAGATGATTAAATGAGAGACCATACACTGAGGTGCTTTTGAAAACCATAGGACACCTTAATTTGATTAGTTTATTGCATAATATGCACCCTGTTTAATTTTGCCAGTAATTTGAAGTAGACTGAAGTACCACACTAAAGTGAGGACCTACTTTAGAAATGATGAGAACTGTTTCCCTGTTTTATAGTATAAGGAAAATAAGCCAAGATCTAACCATTCTTTTGGATGTAAACTTTAACAGTGAGAACTTCCTCGTAAAAATGAATAATATTTCAGCCTCTAAGGTATAGGGTGTTTTGTGGCAGAGGAGTATTTAATATGGGACTGGTGAAGCAAGTAACTAGTAGTCACAACAGCAGTTCTTTTATAATTTGAAACAAAAATGGTATTCCTCTGAGAAGGATGTCGAAAGATCGGCCCAGCTCAGGGTGCAGTTTGCACTACTAGCTCCTTGGACAACTGTTTAAGAAGAGCCTCTGGCCCTTTATAATACTGTAAGTACTACTTTATGAAAATGGTCTATTTTCTTTCTCTTTGGTGACTACTATAGACAAGTCAGGGGACCAATTAGCCTCCCTGTTCCCGCCTTATTTACAATTTTATATATATATATATATTTTTAAACATATATATTTTATATATATATATGTTGTTAACTAACAGAAGAATTATACAATTAATACTGTGTATCCAGCCCTATGGTAGGTAGTACTGATGTGAGGGGTTGCAGTGATACAGTTTTATATAATCTTATTCTTGAGATGGTTTTCTTATTGAGGACCTAACTTAATAAGTACGCTTGAAGTAACTTCAAGTTACTTCAAGAGATATGATAATCAAATGCTGTTTTGTGTGAGTTTTAAGTTTTAAAAAAGGAGCCCATGGGGGTTTAGGTTGGTAGGATAAAATTCAAGAAGAAGGTAGCTTACTTTTTTCTTTGGGCCAGGATATGAGATATGATTAACACTGCAGCCATTTGGGTAGTCCAGTTTATTTTAATTTGTTTTTACCTCTTTTGGAGGCATTGCTACATATCAAGGCTGGCAAATTGAAGATTGTTAGATCTCATTGTAATTTCGAGCTTTATTGGGAGCATAAATCTAATACTTTGACTCTTTGCCCAATTTAATTTTATTTCTGCCCAAGAACAGATGATCATGGCTAATCCAGAGCAGAGAGGAGATAGCCTTTTACTCTGGGATATTAGCCGTTTTGGCAGAGCGCTGGACAAGTATAGTAACTTTTACAAGGAAACCTTGATTTTGCCTACTTTTATGCTGTAGTTTGGGTACCATCGGCCCCTTCACTTTTTTGAACAGGTGCCTTGATAAGCTAAAAGCAATTTGGCTTCCCTGATGTAAGACAAATGTAAAGGTCCAGCTGAAAAAATATTCCTTAACCTAAAACTTGGAACATTTTTATGTACATACATGCACCAGCTATGTAAATGAGCTGGGCTTCATATTTCCATATGAATTTCCATATTTCCCTTTCTCCTTCAAGGCCTAAAGACTTCATTTGTCTGACTGATCGGGGGTAACTTATATAATGGTCCTGGGCCTTCTGGGAAACATGGTGTGTACCATTGTTTCTCAAACTCTAGTTATGTGTCAAGATGAAACACCTTTTAAAGGAACAAAATTTCCTGGAGTCCTGAAGAATATGTAATTTGGGGAACAGTGTTTTCAAGATTTAAGTTATCTTTGTCAAAAACACATTTTTTATAATTCTTGTAAAACTTGGGGATCCATGAGACTATATCCACAAAACTTCAAGGTTCTTATCACCCCAATTTGAGAAATACTGGTCGGTGCCTGTGAAGTCTTAACTGCTAGTTATCAAATTACCATTCAGTATCAACATAAAACTGTAACTATTACTGGAATTTGTTTTAAAGGGATTAATTCAGAGCCAGTTCTGGATTGCCACCCGATGAAGAATGGAAAGATTGTAGGTGGATTGAAGCCTGAATTAGATGGAGCCAGAAGAATGGATTGATTGTAGGTGGATTGAAGCCTGAATTAGATGGAGCCAGAGGTGAATCTTACAATTTTATTTCAATTCATTGCTTGAAATAATCTCTGCCCTTAAAACCTCTGCCTTGGTAGTTGATTCTTGAAGAATTAAAAGTTGATCCATGATAAGTACTAAAATATTTCTTATATGCAAATGTGTTCTGGGAAGATTTTTACCAGCTTAGAAGGTAACTGCTGATTCTGAACTGAGTTTATGCCTCTTCTGTTACCCAAACCCATATAAACTTGGGTGGCAAATGATGATATGTATTATTCAGCAGAGCTAATTTCTCCCCCTTCCCAGGCTGTCCTAACTGGTATGTATATATAGACACATCTGTAAGTATTTATATATATAACCATACTTATCTGTATTAAGCTAAATGGGTTTCTGTCAATGTCTCCAACTCTATTACATTACCACATGAATCATTCTAGCCTCTTCTTGCTTATTTATTCCCTCCAACTCTAATAGTGAGAAACCTGGCGTGATTTGTAGATTTTTATGTTAAAATTAAGGTAGTTAACTGTTTAGGAAGAGTTTAGCTGTAGCATGATTAAAACTTTCTGAAGCAAGAAATGATCCTTCCACCGTAAATGTTCCTGCTAGTTTTAAAATTTGTAATTGGCTGGGGAAACGAACTTGATTTTTAAGAACCAGAATATATCCTGATCTCTACATTTTTTCCCTTGTTTTCAGATTAAATTACTCTGAAACAGCCAGGTAAACTCTTTCTTGGGTGGACATTTCTTTTTTTTCTTTTTAAGAGATGACTGTCCTCAGGATGGGGTGGAGAAGGGGGGAGGGGAAGGGCATGTTTGTAGGTGGGATACAGAACATCCTTCAGTGACCGCCATCTGGTTCTCCTGAGTACCTATTTAAGACCCAAGAGTAGCTTCATTCCTTGGCAATATCTAGCCCAGATACAATTTTATTCAATGTTCTTACTTTATTTTATTCAAGCTAATTGGTGTGCTGATTTGAAAAGTATTATTAACATGCTAGCCACATGTGCTGTATTTAAATTAGTAATTTAAAATAACATGAAATTTTATTGAGCATAATTTTAATATTATGAAAGATATTATTTAAGACAGTGTTTCTGAAATCTGAGTAACAAATTTGACAGTAGTGAGTTGCCATAGTCAGTTAAATATGGTTAAGAGTGGTTCAGACTTGAATGGTATTGAGAATAGGTCCTTATAATATGGTAATCCCTGATCAGGGGTCTAGAAGTTTATGCTCAATTAAGTTTCCTGTGTTTACTTGTGCCATACAGGGTGCTTTCAGATTACAAATCTGGTTTATATCTGCTTCACTGAGCTCCTATCCTATAGTAAAGGCAAAATGGTGAAGGCCATTGCACCTCCAGCCAATAGTAGCAACTGCACTGCTAGAAGTATTTTCAGTAATAGGATGACCTTTAGGCTACAAATTTAGTCAGTCCTTAAGGTGGGTATTGGCTTGACTCATATTTTCATATAGTTTTTTTTATTCACTTGCCTAATCTTTCTGGGATACTGCCAGTGCTTACCATTAGTAGGACATTGGAGAAACCAAACAGACTAGAAAGTTGAAACAGGAGATGCCTATATTAATGCTTCATTTTTTCATTGAAGTTTTCTCAACAGTTTTGGTCTCCTACTGGTGCTTTGTCTTACTGAGACCTGTTTTTCCTCTTTCTTAAGGATGACCTGAGCATGTGAGACCTGAGGACTATTTGCAGTTTTAAGAGGCTCCAAATTCAACAGATCTTCCCTTTCAAGAATCTGGACAAAGTCTAACTAATCTAAGAGGATTGTTTGCAGACTACCCGGAGAAAAAGGTAGTTTGAAGAGCTCATCTTTGTAGAACTCTGTATTTTTACAGGTTTTGACTTCCTGTAGTTCTCCTTTTTAATGCAGAATGGAGCTGGGATGAATAGATGAGTTCTCAGGATAGGCTTTTATAGCCAGGATGTAGAGCTCTACACAGCAGTAAATCCCCACCCCTCATTCCACATGAAGAAAAGGGTAGACGTAGTTAATTCAACCGCTAGTTTCTAACATTGGGGTAGCCTTTGCCACTGCACTCCATTCCACTAATATGTTTTTCTTTTGTCTCTTCTCCAGGTCTTCCTCCGAAGAATAGGCTTGTTGCTTTACAGTGTTAGTGACCCATTCCCTTTGACGATCCCTAGGTGGAGATGGGGCATGAGGATCCTCCAGGGGAAAAGCTCACTACCACTGGGCAACAGCCCTAGGGGGGAGGTTCTGTCAAGCTCAATCAGGAAGATGAACTTACAAGACTCAATTAGGAAGATGAAGTTACAAGACAACCACCACACATTAGAGGGTGGGTAAGTTGTCCCCAGAGCCATAATAAGTAATCTTAATTTTGATCTTGTTTTCCAAGATAAATTGCAGTTAGCTTTCTATTGATGTTGTATTTCTCAGTATTCTTTGTTTGGTAAAAACAACTTCCTAACTAACCGGGGAAGTACCTTGATGTGAGAGGGGTAAAAGTGATAACATGAAGGTAGGGCAGCAGGATACATGAGCACAGTCGGTGTTTAGCAAGGAATTATTGAAAATGGTAGAGGCCTACAACTAAATAATTCTTTCTTTCTTTTTTTAGGAGAACTTGGGTACCATCTGCCACATGAGCAACAGTAATCATGAGCAGACCGTCTCCCCCGCAAAGTTTGCCTTGAAACCTTGCAGGAGAAGTTTGCAATCGTTTATTTGCTTCACAATACCTTGGGGTGTCCATGGAATAAAACACACATCAAGCTGTTTGAGAAGATAATTAAGAGTTGTATCTTTTTATGCTGTGCTTGTTGATTCATGGAAGTCCCACAACTACCAATGGGAAACTGATTTAAAATGGCACAGTTATTTATCAGGCAGGATTTAAAGAGCCGTGATCCTACATATACTAGGTCAGTGATGGGACAAGTTGATAAGAGGGAGAAGGGTTGGGAGATGGAAGTCACCATTCAGGGCAGTAAGTCCTGATTGTACAGGCATTGCTCAGCATTGTCTGGAGTGGGTACCTTAGAAATATCATAAAATGTTTTTCAGGAATCCTTGAAAGGTGATTGCAGTTAGTTGACTAGAAATCTTGTAGATTTGGAAGTAGAGAAAGTTACTAATATCAGAACTTGTTATAAAGCCCATGAGCTAGAAAGCCTAGGTGAGAGTTACCTGGGAATATTTATCTCATTGTACTTTTTTAGGTGCGTTCTCCCAGGGCCATGCTTTATGTGAATTATTTTATTGTGAGAATGTGTACTTCCCAGAGTGACTCAGAAGTTTTGGAAATGCTCCTCTATGACTGTGTTCTGATAGTCTTCCTCTTGGACAAACAAAAGCCAAAATCCTGTCTCAGAGTCAGGAGACTTAAAATATAAAGCTAATTTGAGGTAGTTCTGTTCTTAGACTGTACTCTTTTTTCTCATATAGGTGTTTTTTCTTTTTTTATTTGGTATCAGTTACTAATCATTTAAAAGGATCCTTCTTAGCTGATTGGTATTTTAGTATATGTGCTGCTGAAGCGAGCACTAGCTGACTGGTATTTTAAACAGTATTCTAATCTTAACGAATAGCCTTAAAGAAATAAGGCTTTGATTGGTGGTGGTGTTCCCAGTGATTCATCAAATGATACTGGACATGTCGTTTTTCCTGTTTATTCCCTAGCTTCCTATTCTGCTGAACTAGAGAATTGTATTACTTTTACTTCTAAGGCTCTTAAAGCTTTGACTTTGTAGATTTCTAAGCTCTGTGGAAGCAGTTTTCATAACTGCTTAATTTGAATCTTGCTGAACTTTAGCACAGCACTCAATTATTACTTCTTTATGGAATTTACATGGTTTCTCTCTTGTTTTTTATAGTTCTTGATCATTTCCTCCATATCTGCTAAGTCATCCATACCAAAAGCGGTGCATCTAGAGCTGGGGCTTTTAGCAAGATCAAGAGCTTTGAAGACACCAAAGGAAATCAGCCTTCCTACCTGAAGATCAGCATGCCTGGCACTCCAGCATTTTATAATAGCAGAATGAAGTAAGTTGTTGGTGTTGCAATCCTGTGAGGATCATTTTAGAAATATTATCTGTTTTACTATTGGAGGTTGGTGTGGAATGGGTAGTAACAGTTGAATGTGAAGCAGAGTCAATGTGAGATGGGAGGATGACCGGTCTCTCACTGTACCACTGAATCAGCTGATTGCCAGTTGTATCACAGAGTACTTTAGAGCCTCTACTTGTCTGTTCTATACCTTTAATGGATTGCTCCTTTGACACTCTTAGAGGCCTAAACATGTAGAAGCCAAAAACAGGATATGCTTATTGCTGAAAGTAGTATGGCTCTTTCTTACCTTCATTTATGAGAAAATCTGCAGTTAAGATTTAGTGTTAAAAGAAATCCAGAATTTGAAAAAGCCATTATAATAACAAAGGATGTGAAAAGTTGGTTTCCTAAAGTTATGGGGAAAACTGAGGATATAAGTGAAACTACAAAATGAAGGGATTGACTAGATGCTATCTAAAGGCACTTTGTTATAATATTCACTCATTTTTGACATCTTGTTTGGCTTTTAAGGAAATCGTAGAGAAAAAACAGAATGTGGAGTCAGGCATTCTGTGTTTATACCCATCTGCCACTCATTATTAGCTGTATGACCTTTGACAGATTAGTTTTTAATTAGACTTGTTTCTAATATCTGTTTGTGAGCATGAAAATCATGTAAGTAAAGCACTTAGTACAGTGTGTGGCATATGGTAAGAAAGGTTATCCAAGAAGTTTAATAAATTTATATGACACAGTACAAACCACCACTAACACCATTTGGTGGCAGGCAGAGTTATGTAAGAAATATATCTTACATAAATTTCAATTATGTTAGTAAATTCCTAAGGTAAAAGTTTATAAGTATATGAGCATTTGTGTCATTTGTTATGACTATTGATAATAATTAAGTAGTATTGATGCTAGTAATAGGTTATTGTGATTATTAACGGTACTTTTTGGTTTTCTTTTGTTTTCTTCTTTTTGATGCTTTTCATGTCTTTTTTGCCCCTGACTGTATCTTGTCTCTTCTGCTTCACACCCTCTCCCTCTATATGTCTGCCACTGATTATCCCTTTCACTCATAAGTGTGTATTTCTTTGCTTGTCTATTTCTTCTTTGAGTGTCTTTGCTTTTTCTTCTGAATCTAAAGTACTTTTTATCCATTTCCGTGATTCTCTTGCTAGTTTGCTCTGTGTGTGTTTTGTGTCATTTTCTTTTTGTTCCTTAAGAGTTGTCTGTGCCTTGTCTTGGATGTATATCTCTAGTTTTCATTTGTTGCTGCTTCTCTGCTCTCCTAGATCTGGCTTGTCTTTCACTCTTCCTTTTGTGTCTCCTCTCTAAGTCTCATGCCATGTGCTTTTTGCTCTTTTCTTCTTCTGCCTACCTCTTTTTGCCTCTGAATTCTGATTGTTTGTTACCTACTTCCTTTCTTATTGGTTTATCTTTTCACCTTTTTCTGATTCTGACCTTGCTTGTGCTATATCTACTCCTCCTCTCATTTCTCATTTCTACATTTTCTCTCTGCTTCTATTGGGCAAGTTTCTCCCTTTTTTCCCTCCTCTGTGTGCCTCTTTTCACTTTGTCTTTTTTGTTTGTTTCCATTTAGCATTAATCTGTGCTCTCGTGTTTCTTTCATTCTTTTTCCTTTTCTACTCACCTTTGAATATTTCACCTCTTTCATGAGTCTGTGCTTCCCTTTGATTTCATATAATCCTCTTTGATTTCATGTAATCCTCTCTCTTTGGATATTTCTTTGTGTGTGTGTTTCTGTATGTGTGTGTGATAGAGGGGCTTCTTAATTCCTTTCTGATAGGTCAGAGTGTCAACTATCAAAATAAGCATTACAGAGCTGTTCATTATGCCAGACTGCCTGTAAGATGATCCAAGACCCATAGAAGGCCCAGGACTCTAGAGTGATATAAAACCCAAGATTAAGATGGACAGAAAGCAGAATGCATAAATAGATGGGAGGCCCCATATCCCAAGGTGCAGATTTGGATGCCCCAGTCCTGAAACCAACAGAAACCCTGAGAGCCAAGACATGTATATAGAAAGCTGCCTGAGTTGGATGGAAGACCTGATCAGATTGGGATGGAAGGCTCTAGTCCGAGTTAAACGCAAGCCCCAAGACACAGAATGGGAAACTGAAGGCCCAAGAACCCAAGACAGGTGGATGGCCTGAGAACTGAGATGAAAAGCCCAAGGTCTTAGCTTGAAAACTTGGATATGAGGAAGGAAGACCCCAAGGCCCTAGGACAGAAGTACCAAGAGACACTTAACTCAAGACTAAAGGTGGGAAGCTGAAGGCCTGTGACCCCAAACCCAGGAAGAATAGAAGCCCTAGAACAGAGGAAATCCCAAGATAAGAACCTTAAACCCCAGCTGTTTTCTATTGCTGTACCATACCCCCTTACTCTTAGACATTTGCAGTTCTTCTAGTTCCATTTGAGCCTACTTTTTTGTTTGTTTGTTTGTTTTTATGTTTGAGCCTACTTATTTTGAACATCCTTTTTGATGTTGCCATTACCTTAAAATAACCTGAGAGCAACATCAAGATTGGCAATATTATGCCTGGGCCTGTCTTGAGCCAGTTTTGATCTCAGTTTTGAGCCATTGCTTAGGTTTTTAATCTTTTAGACTTCCATTATTCTTCACCATTCCATTTGAGACAAATAATTAGTCTGTATTGAATTTGGCTTTTCTTACTCTTCTCAGGAGCAAGCATCCATATAGATGACATTGAATTTTGGTCTCCCTCTTCCTCAGAAGCCCTAAGCTGAGGAGAAGAAGAAAGTGTCAGGCATTTGGGGAATAAAGTACCAGGATCTCTAGAGAAAATGTGAACAGATATTCCAGGCCACGAAGACTTAGACAAGAAATACACAGATGTACCAGCCTGCTGAGAAGCACCATCAACTAACACCTTACTTCTTTGATCCTGGGTGAGCAGGATTCTTGGGGTTTGGGATTTATAGTGATGGCTTACAGAAAAGGTGATCTGGTCTGGGGCAGAGAGAGGCCCCAAAGGGTATAGCCTGAACTCCCTGCTTATAGTAGTGGCCACATAATTTGGACTTTGCCAACTGCATTCTTGGGTTTAATACTAACCATGTCTAGGCTTAAAGGAGAGAGACACATTGGATTGACTTTAGCTAGTTTAACCTGTTTTTGAAAAATTTTCCCCTTTCTACATGGGAAGATGCTTTAAAAATGATTATGTATGAAAACACTTTTCAGACTGTAAAACACAGGAGAAAGGCACGGTGTTTTCATTATAGTAACGTATTGCCAGCTAGGCACAGTTAATATTTGAAAGTGCACTGTAAACTGTAAAACATTATGTAATATTTGAAAGTGCACTGTAAATTATAAAGCATTATGTAAATTACAACACACTTTCTGTAAAGGGTCAAATAGTAAACAGTTTCATTGGGTCGTGTAGTCTCTGTTGCGTATTCTTTTTTTTTTTTCTTACAACCCTTTAAAATTGTTAAAACCATTCTTAGTTTATAGGTGAGGAGAATTTGGCCTGATGGCCAGTTTAATCACCACCCCTTGATATAAATACCAGGGACTATGTGCTGAATAATACGAATTTCCTTCTCTGTGCCTCTTTCTGTGCTAGGCACTATGGATGCAATGATTATTTATGATCACATCCCAGCAAAGGAAATATATATGTGTATGTGCTTTGTAAACTATAATGCACTGAAAAGCTAGAGTTTCAGTGTTTAAGTGAATGTTGATTATTTATTTTATGTATTCAAGTGTGCTAGGCACACGAATACAAAGATTAAAAGAGGCAAAAATTAAAAAGTACATTGTCGTAAGTGTGTAGTATTTCTGCAGATACAAGTAATTGAGTGCTGGATAAACAAATAATTTATGTATTCATGGCCAGCCATGTTTCTGCTGCTATGGTGATTTTGAGTAAAATAAGAATTACAGTGATCCAGGTAACAGAAAAGAGAAGGAAACACATAGAAACTTTAAACTTTAAAACAACAAACACAGTACCATGCCAGATACCATGCTAGGTGGTATCATTATCATTATAGATTAAAAATTTCAGAAAGAAAATTATATTGAAGTGCTTTCTAAAGCAAAGCACTATTCAAAAACCAGTGAACTAAAAAATAAAAAACAAACAAACCAGTGGACTACGTATTTATGAATGAATACATGTTAATCACCTCTTAGATCAGCCATCATTTTGGGTACTTGTGGAATCCAAGATGAATACTTATTCCAAATAATAAGAGGAAGATAAATGTCCTATACAATTTAGATGTATGGAATTAGATATTTGCTTAATTAATCAAACATGACTTCCTGGGGATGTCAAATTGAATTACTAGCATTATGTTGCCCCAGGAAGCATAGAAAAAGCTAATGAATGTGAATGCACTTTCTAAACTTAACAGCTCTATTTAAATGTAAGATATTACATGTTTTCTGTATCAGTAAAATTTGCTGTGAGCTAGGGTTGTTTCTACAAATTGTTCTGGGCTCACTGTAGAGAAGGATATGTATACACGAAAGTTTTCTGTAACACATAAAGCACTACCCAGAGATACATAAGGGTAGATGTTTGCCATATGTATAATAGTACATATCAGGCACTGGGGATGAAATGAGTTCTCATTGTGTTTGACCCGTAATGAGAAAGGTATTGTAAATAGTTAATACAAGTTGAGGGTTTAAATACTTGTTTAATGAATGAATCAATATGTATCGCTTACTGTATGAACTCACAGACAGTGAAGAGATACACAATTGACTTATTTCATTGTGCCCACAGCTGAGAATAAGGTAATATATATGTTGTGAACGATAAAGCACCATATAAATCTAACTAGTGATTTTCTTATTTGGTGCCATGCATTAGGTTTATAAAATTGCGCCATTTTACCATATGAAATAGGTAAGAAAAAGGGTTTGAGGAAGGATTGATAACTAATTAAACACTGACTATAATACATAAGGGATTAAATGAGTGATGAAGTGCAAGAACTGTGTGATTGTCTATGTGCCAGTTTCCTTGTTAGGTATTGAGGATACAAAGTCAAACCATCTTTATTGTGTACTGGGTAGCAGAAGATATATGTAACATCGGTTTGTAAGTTGTAAACTGTTACATATATATATAAGTGATTTCAACTGAATAAGTATGGATTATTTTAATGTCTTATCCTCAGACATGGTAACTGGTGCAAAAACTCATTATTACTATTGAAATTGCAACAGAAATCTATGTAAATTTACAGAGCTTAGTGTTTTACACAGATAAAAAGAATTCACTGTCAGTTTAATGAATGAGTAGTGATTAGTATCTATGAGGCTCAGAAGTGTGCTTGCCTAGCATATAAAATGATTTTATGATTATGTGGTGCTCACAGGAAGACATGAAGTAATAGGTTGTGAAATCCAAACTAAAAGTCAGTTGACCACTACTAAGTTTATTCAATGATGAGAACATGGGAAAAAGTGGTTTTGGGTTTCACTGAGTCAGTTAACAATGCATACACTGTTGTGTGCTAAATGCTGAGCTAACTAGAGAGATAAAATTCAGTTCTGAAGGCAACTTGCTCCATGGCCTTACTTAAGAAATGGGGAAAACTTCTTATAAAACAAGGTATTGTGGTTCTCCAGTTTCTTAAATGCTGAATGCTGAAATAAAAGTGAAGTAGATCCAACCCTGGCCTGGGTTACAGACTGGAGAGGAGTAATAAAAATAAGGGCTCAAGTTGGCTTTTTCATTCATTTGACAAACATTTCAGTCTTTTATATGTGTGTAGAATACACCATTCTAGGTCCTAAGAATAAGGAGGTGAAATAGGCCTAGCCTAGAAGGCATTAGATCACCTATCTCAGCTGAAGAAAGGAAAAATCTTTGATTTGTTTATTTAGTAAATATTTGAGTGTCTGTTCTCCACAAGGAATTAGTTAAGTAGGTATGGTCATTGACTTGCCCTGGAGATTTTTTTAAAAAGGTGGCAAAAAGGCAAGGCTTTTAAATAAAAAATGAAGATATTTTTCTAGATCCAAGGAGCTTGAAAGTCACTTGCTCTTATTGGCCCTAATTGAAGCCAGATGACTAATACAAGATCTCAAAGGGCTCAGGGTTTGTCCTTAATTAACCTAACATTCTGCTTCTATTTCAATTAAATGGTTTACAATGGAAGCATCTGGTTATAGAGGTATTTGCTCATTGACCTGGCTTAGAGTCAGGAAGACACTTGAGCCTTAAAGTGGATTACTTTATATATTTACCGTATTTGCTAAATATGTACCATATTCACTAAAAATTCATTGATTAAATCTGAATAAGATGCCATTTTTAAGTGCTAAAGAGAATGAAAAGATTTTGAAATGCCTAGATCAAAGTGCACTTTATTTCACTTAGTTTATAGTAGAAACGAAAATATATTTAATAAGAAAAAAATTATTGAGCAGCTACAATCTGTAAAACACTGAGCACTTTTTTTCCACTCATACAAACAATAATGAAGATGGTATTAAATGAACTAGATCCAGTCCAAAAAGCACTTAGTCTGCCTTTGAGATTCAGCTAAAAAACAAGAAATGGAGTAATATTCTTCTCAACAAATAAAAGTGTCTTATTAAGGCATTTGCTTTAAGTCCTAGACAGAAAACAAATGAAAGGGGTTTTGACTGAGACATTTCGCCTGGAGCCTAGAATATAAGGAGGAGGTTCATTCATTTTTTTCATTTATTCATTCATTGTACAAGTATTTTGGGTGCCTATTTGTACAAGTATAAGGCTTTTAGTAGGTTCTCACTTGGCCCCAGAGACACGAAAAAATGCATGCCTTCCCAAAGAATTGATAAACCTTTCCTTTTGGCCTGCTTTCCGGTTAGGGTATGATTTAATCCCTAATTAACATTGCATGGTTTAATTCCAAATCCTTATCTCTTACACTTCCTCTGGCCACTACGATAAGCAGGTAGCTGGGTTTTCTATGGAGCTTGCTCTTGAAGTTGCAGAAATCCTCCCTGTTATAGACATTTCATTTTTTTCTAGCTCATCCCTCATGAAAAATGGCTGTAGCCACTGTTGGAATAGAAGGAGGGATAATGACCAAACCCAGTTTCAAACTGGGCCAAACTTTGGGGAACAAACACCCCATGATCAAGCCACAACTGATTATGAAATGTATTTACCGGTTTTATCTATTTTAAATTATTTTTTCTTTCCCTGCTTACAGGTATATATTGTCTAAGTAGATCTAGTTCAAGAACAATCCTCATAGAGCACCATGATAAAACTGGAGATGGGAGACATGATTTGTCTTTTGTAACAGCTATTCATCTTAAACTATAGAAATGTCCTCCTCCTTACCATCAAAACCTGCTCAAGAAAGGACTTGTTGTAGTAGCATAATGTTGATGGATGAAAATAGCTTTTAAAAATGTTACCCTGCTGGCTTAAGTTTTAAGAGCAATAAAATGAAAATTGGAAATAATTGGCAAAAACCTCCACAAAACACAAACCTTTAAATCTAGGTCCAACTGGGCTTTGACCTTTTCTATTTTAAATCACTCGCAGAGGGTGGGATAGGAGGAAGAGTGAAAGAAAAGGTCAAGCCTGTTTCTAAGGGCAACCAGCCTTTGTTCTGGGTTAGAATTATGAGAGTTACTAGCTCTAGATCTAATGTGCAATTGCTTCTTTTCAGTTTAATGCAGTTCCAATAATTCTGGTCATTGCTAAAATGAGAACAAAACATTTTATCCTCATTCATTTGTAAGTTTCTGAGAATTTTTATTTTTGTCTAAATAGTTATCAACTAAGCCTTGGGTTAGATAGGAAGAGAATGTCTTAATTAAATCCTTGTGACTTCTCTTCATCATAAAACAATCTTAGAACTGAAATCCAAATTCACTGCAAAAAAGAGGACTTTGTTGTTCATTGTAATTCTTCCACTCTAAACATATAAACTGTAGTTTATATACCAAGCCAACAATGATATCTATAAAAGGAGAAGGAAATAAAATAATGGCATAGGAAAAAACTGGTGGAAGAAGCAAATTTTTAAAAAGGATTTTGGGATGCTGTCTCTAGTTTTTGCTTTGTACACTTTTAGTTAAGCATCAGATACATCTGAAGTATTAGTAATGTCTGGCTTTTAATGTGTGGTATCAGCTGGACTCAGTAACGCCTGTTTCTTCAGGTGGGGTTGGGGGGCATTATTGGAAAGTGGAAAGGAGAAAATAACTAAAAGCCTTCCTTTCGCAGTTTCTGACATCATAAGACTACCACTACTGATAAAACAAGAATTAGAGGACATGCTATCATCTGCTTTTGTCACATAAATGACATTGGACAAATCCATTTTTAAAGAAAATGGCTTCGTCTCTACCCTTCTTACCGCAAAGGGCTATGACAAAATGGTGTAAATGGAAGACACACTTTGACTCATCTGATGCAAATAGAGAATCTTTGATGGATCCTGAAAAAGCTGAAGATTGAAAAATGTTGCTCAGCATGGGTGACCACCACAAAGCACTTTCAACTGGCTATTACTTTTATAACTTTATTTTTCTAGTTATCTTAAGGATAGGTATTTATGTGTTCCCCCAAAACTCAACCTGAGGTCTTAAACTTGGCCCAAATAAGCTATTTTGCTTCCCCCCCCAAGCTACCCCAACCCCAAGCAAATTTTAATCCAGAGCCATCTAATTGTCACAACTGAGATAAACTGGAGAGTTTGTTCTCTAATGTAAAATAAAATGTTCTCTTTTTAGAACTTTGTATTTTGCTGTGATTATTTCTAATTCACTATCCCTTCCAAACTATGCTAATTACCTTAATTTTTTTCCTTTTTACAATTAAAAAATATTTACAAATAAAAAAATTATTTGAGTACAATTGATTTTCTTCTACTGTCTTAATCACTCAGCTTGAATAAATGATTTGAGGTCTCATTTTATAGTTGCTTTACTCAGGGATACTGAGAAACATACCCAGTAAAAAATGTGAAAAGCAGAAAACTACTGAGGAATCAGGGCAGGATTAAAGTTGAGGCATAAACTATTTGCAGGATTGTAAGAAGTAGGAAACATTCAAGAAGAACAGTTTCTGAGTACTTAAGGAATCTTTGTTCCTAGAATTTTGAATGACTAAAATGTTAGACTGGTGAATTCATAGACATATGACCCAGTGCAGTGTTTATAGACAGTTTCTACTGCTCTATTGACAATTAGCAGGATATCTGGGTTAGTGAAGAAAAGGGCGGACAAGGCAATTTTATAGGGGCAGATGGAATATTTAGAAAATATTAGCATTCATTAGTATTTTCAGCTTTCATATTTTTTATGGCGTGAAGGTTGGTTGTTTACTGTGCACTTCTGGATATATTTCTTTTGCGCCAGGCCAAGTTACACCCACAAATTGTACCTCCTGTCAGTTTGCTGTTAACCCCTTGGCCATGAAATTGTATTTTTTTTGGAAAGGGTAATGGTACTAGAACTAGTAGACTTAAGCAAACTTCTACCATTTCTATTTGAAAGTTGCATCGTTTAAGTAGGGTCTGAAGTTGAGCCAGTCATCACCTTGAATTGATAGATAGGAAAACTGGTAACCTCTCAAAAAGGTTAAGTAGGTCACAAACACCAACTGAAAAAACAGCAATACCCAAGGATTACACTAAATGGAATAACTGAGATAGTTTTATGGTACTTGGGGAATCATGAATGGGTTTCTTACCTTTAAGCTCCCTCAGCTCTATTTCCCTCAGCTTGGAAAAGGTGATATTTTGAGGGGTTCTTATTCCTAGTCGGTCCTAGGTTTTCCAGTCTACCTCTCAGCATTCCCAGTGATCTTCGCTACTCCGGTTTCTCTTGTGTAAGCTATGGGTCAAAATAACTCCTGTTGCTACAATGAAAGTCCTTATCACTTAAAGGCATATGTAAAGGAAATCAAAGGAAGGGGGAAAGACAAAGTATGTAAGAATAAAATTAGATCAGCTTTGAAGGTAGCTGCTTTTTGAAGGTAACCAGACTTTGCAGGTAGGATGAAAAATCTTTTTCTGGGACATGAGTATGTCGAAGAATGCCAAAGGTAGGATGGGGAAGAATGAAGGGAGGAACTTTGGATGGGCCCACTTTACAATATAAGAAACATGCCCCTCAGGCCTAAAAAAGATTCCTCTTTTCCCTTTTAAGTTTTTTTTTTTTTTAAAGTTGTTCATAGTCAGTGATTTCTGAAAATATTCCAGGAAGGCAAGCTGCATTAGAATAGAGGAACAGGTGTGGGCTCCATCTATGGCAGTAGTTCTCAAGTGGGGGCCATTATCCTTTCCCCTCTGGGAGACATTTGACAATGTATGGAGACATTTTGGGTTGTCACAGCTGGAAGGAGAGGTGCTATTGGCATCTAATGGGCAGAGGCCAGAGAAATTGCTGAAGATCCTATAATGTATAGACTGTCCAAGAATTATCTGGCCTTAAATGTCAATAGTGCTGGGGATTGAGAAACTTGTCCCTACAGGATATAGTCTTCTGCATCATGTGGTTTCTTGCCCCCTCACAAAATTCCATTGGATTTTATTTTGATGCATGAAGGTATTACATAATAATTTCCACTAGAATAACATATATAGATAGAATGAGTCACCTGATGCTCAGAGAGAATTGACTTGCTCAATGTCACATTCCAAAAACAGCTATGGTGAACCTAGATCTAAGCTCACTTGCTTTGTAGACTAGAGATAGCTCCTTTTATGAGAAAGGATGCATTCTGATTGGGAAAGTTTGTATTACGAGTAGTTTCCAGATGAGCAGAGCTCTTCCTAATCATAGCTAACATTCAGTGGACTATATCATTCATACCTACAGGGAAATAAAACCTTAGGGAATATAGCCACCTTATACCTGGTTCAATAAATTAGCACTTATGAGTGGTAGAAATAGAAATTTTAAGTGAATACCTATTGGGACTGAAAGTGGGAAGACATGGGATAAACATTGTTCTAAAGAGTGGATTAGGAAGCTTGGCATAAGCTAAAGTTTGCCAATTCATCTTTTTTTTTTTTTTTTAAATTTTTTT
>PVIY010038204.1:0-24085 GCA_004026745.1 Myrmecophaga tridactyla | reverse complement strand
CACAACATGTATATTCATGTGCTTCATATTGTCCTTCAATTTCCTGAGTCCCTGCTCATATTTTTCCATTTTTTCCCTATATTTTCTTTTTCTTCTCAGATTTCAGATGTTCTGTCCTCCAGTTCACTAATCCTGTCTTCTGCCTCTTGAAATCTACTATTTGTAGGTTTCCATTGTTTTTTTCATTTCTTCTACTGTGTCTTTCATTCCCATAAGTACTGTGATTTATTTTTTCAGACTTTCGATTTCTTCTTTTTGTTCATTCCTTGCCTTCTTTATATCCTCCCTCAGTTCATTGATTTGATTTTTGATAACGTTTTCCATGTGTGTTTGTATACTCTAAATTAATTGTTTCATTTGAATTGTTGGTTTGTTCCTTTGACTTGACCATATCTTCAATTTTCCTAGTGTGATTTGTTATTTTTTGCTGGCATCTAGGCATTTAATTACCTTAATTAGTTTATTCTGGAAATTGCTTCTCTTCATGTGCTTTTGAGCTATCTGTATTTGCCTTTCAGAAAAATGCCTATTCATAATTGGGTTTTTCGTTCTTTTGATGTTGAGTTGTATGATTTCTTTCTATATGTCCAATATGTCATTTCCAAATATTTTCTCCCATTGAGTTGGCTGCCTCTTCACCTTTTTGACAAAGTCTTTTCAGGTGCAGAGGCATTTGATGTTTAGGAGTTCCCATTTATCTGTTTTTTCTTTTGTTGCTTGTGCTTTGGGTATAAAGTTTAGGAAGCTACCTCCTATTACTAGGTCTTGAAGATGTTTCCCTACATTTTATTCTAGAAGCTTGATGGTGCTAGTTCTTACATTTAGGTGTTTGATCTACTTTGAGTTAATTTTTGTGTAGGGTGTAAGATGGGGTCCTCTATCATTCTCTTGGCTATTGATATCCAGTTCTTCCATGCCCAATTATTGAAAAGACTATTTTATCCCAGTTCAGAGGATTTGGGGGCCTTGACAAAAGTCAGTTGACCATAGGTTTGGTAATCTATTTCTGCACTCTCAATTTAATTCCATTGGGTCATGCTTCTGTCTTTGTGCCAGTACCATGCTGTTTTGACCAGTGTGGCTTTATAATAGGTTTTAAAGTCAGGGAGTGTTAGTCTTCCCATTTCATTCTTCTATTTTAGGATGTTTTTAGCTATTTGGGTCTCTTTCCCTTCCGGATGAATTTGTTAGTTAGCTTTTCCAAATCTTCAAAGTTGGTTGTTGGAAATTTGATTGGTACTGTGTTGAATCTGTAGATCAATTTGGGGAGAATTGACATCTTAACCATATTTTGCCTTCCTGTCCATGAGCAGGAAATGTCTTTTCACCTATTTTGATCTCCTTTGATTTCTTTTAGCAATGTTATGTAATTTTCTTTGTACAAGTCCTTTATGTCCCTAGTTAAATTCATTCCTAAGTATTGATTCTTTTAGTTCCTATTTTGAATGGAATTTTTTCCATAGCTCATACCTCATCTAGCTCAATACTTGTGTATAAAAATGTTACTGATTTTTGCACATTAATTTTATATCCTGCCACCTTGCTGAATTTATTATCTCAAGTAACTTTGCTGTAGATTTCTTAGGATCTTCCAAGTAAAGTATCACATCATCTGCAAATAATGAGAGTTTTGCTTCTTCCTTTCCAATTTGGATGCCTTTTATTTCTTTGTCCTGCCTGATTACTCTAGCTAGAACTTCTGGCATCGTGTTGAATAGTAGTGGTGACAGTGGGCATCCTTGTCTTGTTCCTGATCTTAGGGGGAAAGCTTTCAGTCTCTCTCCATTGATTACGATGCTCACTATTGGTTTTTCATATATTCTCTTTATCATGTTGAGGTAGTTACCTTTAATTCCTATCTTTTTGAGTATTTTTATCAGAAAAGGATGCTGAATTTTGTTGAATGCTTTTTCAGCATCAATTGAGATGATCATGATTTTTCTCTTTCAGTTTATTAATGTGCTGTATTACATTAACTGATTTTCTTATGTTGAACCATCCTTGCATTCCTGGTATAAACCCCACTTGATCATGGTGTATAATTCTTTTAATGTGTTGTTGGATTCGATTTGCTAATATATTGTTGACAATTTTTGCCTCTACGTTCATTAGGGAGATTGGCCTGTAGGTTTCCTTTCTTATAGCATCTTTACCCAGTTTTGGTGTGAAAATGATATTAGCTTCATAAAATGAGTCATGTAGAGTTCTTTTTTCCTCAATTTTTTTTGAAAAGTTTGAGCAGGATTGGTGTTAGTTTTTTTTTGGAATGTTTGAGAAAATTCCCCTGCGAAGCTGTCTGACCCTGGGCTTTTCTTTGTAGGAAAACTTTTGATGACTGACTGAATCTCTTTACTTGTGATTGGTTTGTTGCAATCTTCTATTTCTTCCTGAATCGGTGTAGCTTGTTTGTGTGTCTCCAAGAATTTATCCATTTCATCTAAGTTGTCTGGTTTGTTGGCGTATAGTTGATCATAGTATCATTTTATGATTTCCTTCATTACTTCAGGGCCTATGGCAGTGTACCCGTTCTTGTTTCTGATTTTATTTATTTGCATCCTCTTTCTGTTTCTTTGTCAATCTTGCTAGTGGCCCATCAATTTTATTAACTTTCTCAAAGAACCAACTTTTTGTTTTATTCTTTCTTTCTATTATTCTTTTCTTCTTCTGTTCATTTATCTCTGCTTTAATCTTTTTTTTTTTTTGCATGGGCAGGCAATGGGTATCGAACCCAGGTCTCTGGCATGGCAGGCAAGAAGTTTGCCTGCTGAGCCACCATGGCCCACCCTCTGCTTTAATCTTTGTTGTTTCTCTTCTTCTGTTTGCTTTGGGGTTAGTTTGCTGTTCTTTCTTGAGTTCCCCCAGGTGTGCTGTTAAGTCTTCGATTTTTGCTCTTTCTTTTTTTTAATGTAGAAGAGGCAATAAATTTCTCTCTCAGCACAGCCTTTGCCACATCCCATAAGTTCTGATAACTTGTATTCTCATTTTCATTCATCTTGGGATAGCAACTGATTTCTCTTGTGATTTCTTCTTTGACCCACTGGTTGTTTAAGAGTATGTTATTTAATGTCCACATATTTGTGAATTTTCTCATTCGTTGGTCGTTACTGAGATCCAGCTTCATCCCATTGGGATCAGAGAAAGTGCTTTGAATAATTTCAATGTTTTTAAATTTATAAAGACCTATTTTATGCCCTAGCATATGATCTGTCCTGGAGAATGTTCCATGAGCACTAGAGAAGAATGTATGTCCTTGTGCTTTGGGGTGCAGTGACCTATATATGTCTGTTAGGTCTACTTCATTTATCAAGTTATTTGACTTCTCTATTTCCTTGTTGATCTTCTGTCTGGTTGTTCTGTCTATAGAGGAAAGTGGTGTATTGAAGTCTCCTACTATCATTGTTGAAGCATCTGTCACTCCCTTCAGTTTTGTGAATGTCTGTCTCATGTACTTGCATACTCCTTGATTGGGAGCATAAACATTTATGATTGTTGTATTTTCTTGGTAAATTTAATTAGTATATAGTGTCCTTCTTTGTCTCTTATGATACTTTACATTTAAAGTCTATTTTGTCTGATATTAGTATAGCTACTCCTGCTTTCTTTTGGGTACAACTTGCATGGAAAATCTTTTTCCATCCTTTCAGCCTGTTTGCATCATTGTGTCTAAGATGAGTCTCTTGTAAACATCATATAGCTGGATTGTGTTTCTTAATCCATTCTGCCAATCTTAATCTTTTAATTGGTAAGTTTAGTTTGTTAACATTCAAAGTTTTTACTGAAAAGGCATTTTTTTTGCATCCACCATCTTATCTTTTTAATTTTATTTGTCAGATCTATATATTCTTTTCCCTCTTACTCTTTGTATTCTTTTAATTACCCTAAATGGTACTCTTCAGTTCTGTCCCCTCCTCCAGACCTCCCTCTCCTATCTTTTTTTTTGCACCCGGCAGAGCTCCTTTTAGTGTTTCTTGCAGGGCCAGTCTCTTGTTGACAAATTCTTTCAGGATTTCTCTGTCTGTGAAAACTTTAATCTCTCCCTCAGTTTTGAAGGACAGTTTGACTGCGTACAGAATTCTTAGCTGGAAGTCTTTTTCTTTCAGGATCTTGAATATATCATACCTCTGTCTTCTTGCCTCCAGAGTGCTAGCTGAGTAGTTTGAACTCAGTCCTATTTGATTTTCCTTGTATGTAGTAGATTGTTTTTTCTCTGGCTGCTTTCAGGATTTTCTGTTTCTCTTTAACATTTGACAGACTGATAAGCATGTGTCATGGGAAAGACCTATTTGGATTTATTCTGTTTGGAGTTTGTTGGGCTTCTTTGACTTGTGTATTTGTGTCCTTTATAAATATTGGGAAGTTTCCCCCCATTATATCCTCAACTACTCTTCCTAGCCCTTTACTCCTCTGTTCTTCTTCTGGGGCATCGATGATTCTTATATTTGTGTGCTTTTCATTTCCATGAGATCCAATTCAAAATTTTCCATCTTTTTTGCCATTGGCTGTTTTGAGTCTTTGAAGTCAGTTTTCCTGTCCTCTATGTCATTTATTCTCTCTTCTGTCTCTTCAAATCCGGTGTTGTGTGCCTCTAGAATACTCTTTATTTGGTCAGTAGAGTCTTTAATCTCTGTAATATTTGCTGTTTTTCTATTTATTCTTTCAGATTCCTCTTTATGCTCTTCTGCTGTCTTCTTGATCTCCTTTATGTCATTTGCTGTCCCACTTATTATATTAAGTAGAGTTGTATGAACTTTGATTACTTGTTCCAACATCTGTGTCTCCTTGGTGTTTTAATTTGGTCATTAGGCAGGGCTATATCTGTCTGCATTGGGATATGCTTAGTAATCTTCTGCTGTCTTTGTGGCATGTAAATATCTTCATTGATTTACTTTGGGAGTTGATTTCTTTCAGTAGTGTGAGGCCTTGTGTTTGCAGTTGGTTGTGTAGCAGGGAGTGGGGCACTGAGTGCGGTGATTGTTTCAGGGCAGGTATAGGTGCAGGATGGGGATGTTACACTGATGCTTGTGAACATGAGTGCCCAGCGGCCAGGGAGGATGTAGCTGTGCAGGTGCACTGGTCTGGGGGGCACAACCCTGGTGTGCACTGGTCTAAGGCACGGGGCCCTTTGTGCACATGTGTAGAGCTGTGGCAGCATGTTGGCGTTATGCCTTCGTGGATTGGGGGCAGTTGTGACCTGGCTGTGCAGGTCAGCACTTTCTCAGAGCTGGGAATTGAGGCTGAGGGCTGTGCCCATGTGCAGTTCTAGGACCGTTGTAAAGTGCGGTTGTCAGAGCTCAGTAACATGTTTGGGGGTCCATGCACGTGCGTGGGTCTAGGAGTGCCGTAAACTGATATGCAGACCTTGGGGAGGGGGCGGGATGAGGCTGTGCGACACTTTGGACAGCGGGGCAGGGGTCACCTGGGTATGGAGGTGAGTGCCTGCTGCCTTTATGTGCTGGCAACAGCCTGCAGGGAGCAGGGAGTGGGGTAGTGCTCGAGAGGGGTGCAGCAGAGGTGGGTTGCCTGCACTTGGGGTGGGGGTGTGGGGCAGGTATGTGCACTGGGGGCTGGTGGGTTGGGGGCACCTGGAGTGTGGGGAATGGGAGCAGGTGATGGGGTTCAGGTGCGTGGGGTGTGGGATAAGTAAGTCGCTGGTCACGGGGCTGCAGTAGTGAGGGTAGTGTGCCCCAGGAGCGCACCGGTCTTACTTCCTAGTCCCCGACTCCTGTGTTGTGCACTCCCGTGGGCTCTGTGCCTCCATGCCAGGCTCCAGCTTTCTGCCTCTCAGTTCCTCGGCCTCTGCAGTCAGGTTGCCCTGTGAGGTGCAGCAGGCACTCCCAGGTCGACTGCACTCCCGAATTGCCACCTCAGCCGCCCTGCTGTCCCTTCTCTAACTTCTCCACAGAGCAAGGCTAATCTCAGGCTCCTCTGTTCGGCCGTCTTCCTGAAAGTCCAATATGTGCCCTTTTGTATATGGTTTATCTCACCTAGCGTAACATCTTCAAGATTCATCCATGTGGCAGCATTTATCAGAACTTCTTTTCAGCATGTATCAGAATTTCATTCCATGTCTGAATAATATTCCATTGTATGGATAATACCACATTTTGTTTATCCATTCATCTGTGGATGCACACTTGGGTTATTTCTACTTTTTGGCTCTTATGAGGAGATTGTTCAATAGTAGAAAGTTTGCAGATAAGATGGATTGTAGTGTCTGAATATCAGATAACATAAGCATTCCCCCACAGTGTGGCACATTTTATTCATTTTGAGAAACTAATGCATACTGTGTGTGTTGTCCTATGAATGACTGAAGCTTGGAGGGTGGGGTACATCCTCCTGTCACTCCTGGGGTTCACCTGAGTACATTTGTTGTAAGGATTGCAGAGTTAGAGAACAGTTTTGTGAGTGCCTGTATGCTTAGGATGAAAATCCAAAGGCTTTCTAAATACTCTGAAGCCTAAAGATTTTGTTTTCATGGGACAATTTGTTTGCTGACATTTCTGTTATTTTTATAGAACCAACTGTGAGAGCAGAGCTGATGGAACAGGTGCCTCACATTGCATTGTTTTGTCAAGAAAACCGGCCTTCAATCCCATATGCTTTTTCCAAATACTTGCTACCCATTGTGGTTAGATATCTCGCAGATCAGAATAATCAGGTAAGGATTCCCTTTGCATGTTCTCAGAGAAAAGCTGTGTTGTGTAATGTAATGTATACAGAATGGCCTACCCTCAGTGGTCTCATGTGATTTCATTATTCCATGTGTCAAGAATGGCAGTTTTTTGAGTTAGACAAGATTTTTGTGAGTGCGCAAACCTAATAGGTTTCTTTAATGCCATTTTAGACGATACCTAACTACCACTTATTTGGGACCATCAGAGATATCCCTCAAATGTGCATCTTGTTAGATGTCTTCTCTGAGGATGGCTGTTATGCTCCTCTTCATCCATTATAATGCAGTTTTGCCAAGTTCTGTCTTTGCAATAGTTGAAGAAAATAGCTCCCAACTCTTTATTTACAAGGTTTTGGCAGTTATTAATCTCGTAAGTGGAGATGAGAATTGTTTGTATTTGTAAAAATCAAGTGATACCATGTTCTATGTCATATACTTTGTTTATACTGTTACTTTTCTTTCTAGGTGAGAAAAACCAGTCAGGCAGCTTTGCTGGCTTTGTTGGAGCAGGAGCTAATTGATCGATTTGATGTGGAGACCAAAGTATGCCCAGTCCTCATAGAACTCACCGCTCCAGATAGCAATGACGATGTGAAAACAGAAGCTGTGGCTGTAAGTACAGTGTGATTTTTCCATTTAGGCACAGCATGACTGTTTTGACTAAAACAGGTATGCTCGGGTTTTATCCCATAGCTATTTAAGTAGCCACAAATTACTGAATTTGAAATGTAATTCAGGGTTAGTGACACATGAGGGAAAAAGGGTCTCTCCTAGGTTTTGACAAGATAAGACCCACAGCAGAAGAGTAAGTAGTGTAAATACCTTATTACGTCAAAATGAAAAAAGAAGGGGAAATAACCAGTGCAATTAAAAAAAAAAACTGTACTGCATGAAAAACATTTGAACCCCCTCAGTGTGCTCTTGGGCATTTTTCTAGGCATTGCATAAATACAGTGGAAATAAAAAAGAATAATACCTGGCTCTTGCCTTTGACAGTACCGTCTTTAGGATAGCCAGGTAAGTAATTTTACTATGATGTACAATAAGAATGGTGATTATTAAAAGATATACAGACTGTTAAGCTATAATGCGCATTAAGTCAAGTACAGTTGCTTTGTGTTATATGACATGGCAAGGAAATATTCCAGTTACTTAATATTCATCATAAACAGGCAGTAGTAAATAGGCACATCTGTTGCAATTCACATCTGTGGTTCCTGCATTCAAATGATAAGAATTCTGATAGCAAATTAGAAAAGTGATAAATCCATCTAAAAATTATTCGGATCAGTTTGGATAGTGAGAGTACAGATAGTGTTCAAATAGCATTTTAACCATATGCTTAAAGAAAGCTTAAACCCCAAATATTGTAAGTTTGTGTTTATTGATGGGAAAAAATTCCATCACAATTTGTAGTGGATCATGGGTAGTGGGAGGAGTTAGGGCATCTCCCCATTTCCTTCCCCTGGGAAGTTCTTTGCTTCCATTATGTTACTTTTGGGTACTTGTATACCAGTTAATAGGGTTAGATACCTGTGTTACAGTAACATTTTTTTATTGAGGTACAATTCATCTAACATGAAATTTACCATTTTAAAGTAAACAGTTCATTAGCACTTAGTACAGTCCCAGTATCTGAAACTACCACCTCTATCTAGTTCCAAAACATAGATGCTTTTTTAATTTCAGTTGTACCTTGGTAAAGGAAATCAGTTTTACCATAACTATTGGTTTGTATTGAACAGAGTTTAACTTATTCTACTACATTTTTGATAGAATTTAAAATGTTAGAACATTAATAAAAAGAGTCTATCTATAGCTAACAGGAAACCCATACTTCTCTTACAATTGGTTTATGTTTATTTTGTCATTATGTTTTTCATTCCCTGCCTGCAGTTATTTCTCTATCTTGGGACTAATTCTAATAAATTTGGTTATGTTAGATTGGTAATAGAGTAAAATTTTGGACCTTCAGTTGGAACTTGGAAGTGCCGTAAAACAGTAGAGTCAAGAAACAAAACTGGGTTTGGAATTTAAGAGGCATAGGTGCCTGCTATTTCCAATTCTGTTGGTGCTGGGACTTTGAGAGAAATTTCATTGAAACTGTAAATCAATTTGGGGAGAATTGCCGTCTTCACAGTATTGAGTCTTCTGATGTGTGAACGTGGTGGCACTCTCCATGTCTTTAGGTCTTTGATTTTTCTTGTCAGCATTGTTAGTTTTCAACAGACCTTGCGTTTATTTTGTTAGATTTATCTTAAGTTTTCATGGTTGTAATACTATTGTAAATGACAGTTTTTTAAGATGTGAGCTTCCCGTTCATGGCTAATGCATGTATACACAATTGGTTTTCTCACATATCCTGCAAACTTCTTAAACTCATAATGTTGTAGCAGCTTCTTTGTAGATTCCTTGGAGTTTTCCAGGTGGTCTGTCATGTCATCATCTATTTAATACAGAAAATTGTACTTTGAGCTTTCCAATCTGTGCATGCCTTTTACTTCTTCGTCCAGTATTTGATTGGGCTAGGAGTAGATAAAATAAGTAAATTATGACAGACCATCAGATTTGTTTTTATTTTAATTGCAGGGGAAGTTTATATAACTAGCATACAGTCATGGAACCTGAGGCTTTTTAAAGCAAGGACATGGTTCTCATATGCACCAGTTTCACTTAACTTGGTACTTTGTAAGGCAAAGACTGCATATTATATAAATACATTTTTTCCTTTTCCTAACAATACAGATACTCTAAACCCAGATCCTTTCTTACAGATGATCTTTCCCTTTGAGCATTTACTGCTTATTTTCTTCTTAGAGGAAAATATAGAGTCTATTCTTTTTTTTTTAATTTTTTACATTTGGCTTTTATAGTTACCAGGCAGAATGATTAAGTATTCAGGTTGAAGCTGTAAAAGTGAAAATTTTGAAATTTTCTTTGGGTTTACTGTTCCCTTAGTATTTACTGAATTATTTTGTTGTAAACAGTTAATATCTATTTTTCTGTCTCCTATTTGGATAAATAAGATGGAATTAATAATCTGTTATAAATGTTTTTCTGTAATTATGCATTTAATGATGCCATATGGTATTTTATATTCCTTTAAATTATATTTATTTTTCAAGTTAAGAAGCTTAGCTGAAAAAGTCTTGTGTTTTGTTCTTATTTTTTTAGATAATGTGCAAAATGGCCCCTATGGTTGGGAAGGACATCACAGAGCGCCTGATCCTCCCTCGGTTTTGTGAAATGTGCTGTGACTGCAGAATGTTTCATGTTCGGAAGGTATGTCTTACAGTTATTGTTTTTTTGTCTAAAATATCTGATTCTAGTTGTTAAAGCTCTGATAAGTGAAATTTCAAAGATTATTTTTAAAGGACTCTGTATGTAATATTTTGAAATGTCAGGGATGTTTTTGTTGTCAGGTCTGTGCTGCCAATTTTGGAGATATTTGCAGTGTTGTCGGCCAGCAAGCTACTGAGGAAATGTTGGTAAGTGCTGCGGACGGAAAGGAGGAAGCAGTGGATCACCAAGTAGGGTGTCAGGTTGGAAGTGTGTCATTTATTGGCACAATACCGTGAATGTATATAAATCACGAAGATAATATAACCTCAAGTTTAGGAGTTCATATTTCTGTAAGCTGAGCCTGTGAACACTGTTTTGATTAGATCAGTTTATAAAACTGCAGGTAAGTGTAAGAACCATTTGATCCCCATCTCTGTTCAATGGAATCTTTAATTTTATTGAAACTCTCAAAGTATTTTGGTGATATACTAAATCTACAGATGTTTATTTTCAAGTGAATAGTGTATAGGACATATGTTCTTCGTACAAATTAATATACTTCAGGAGTTTCTAAAGCTGTTAGGCAAAAATAATTATTTCACATTCAAGCTTCTTGGGTAACATTTAAACCATATTTATTTTGGAGTGTTTTTTTTTTTGTATAGTCAGTTGTGTTACAAATTACGTATGATTTATATAAAAATTGGGTATTAATACAAACAGGCGTTCTACTTAACACTGTAATAGCAGAAAATGAAATCGAAGTAAGTACTGTAACCTGTTCTGTTTGTGTGCCTACTAAAACCCCTTCCTTCTTGCGACAGCTACCCAGGTTTTTCCAGCTTTGTTCTGATAACGTATGGGGCGTCCGGAAGGCTTGTGCTGAATGCTTTATGGCAGTTTCATGTGCAACATGTCAAGAAATCCGAAGGACTAAATTGTCAGCACTGTTTATTAATTTGATCAGTGATCCTTCACGTTGGGTAGGATGTTGTTTAATTATTTTTTGTAAAATGAAAACATATGAGTCTCTTAAAAACATGATTTTAAGAAACCTATTTATAACTTGCATAATTTATAATTTGGCATATATTATAATTGACACTTTTAGCAGTTGGCAGTATAGAAAAATACTGTACTAGCAGTTTGTATTTCTTTTAAATTTCTTTACAAATAAAAATCATAGTCATTTTCATTCTGCTGAAATGATGTATTGCATTAATTGATTTTTAGATCTTAAATCTTACATTCTTGGGATGAATCGCACTTGTCATGTTGTATATTCCTTTTTATTTGCTGCTGTATTTTGTTTGTTAGAACCTTGTTGAGTTTTGCTCCTGTGTCATAAAGAATTATTGGTCTGTGGTTTTCTTTTTTGGGGATGATTTGTCTAGTTATCCAATTGATAGTCTGTATTTGATATGCTACTATCATGCCGTCGTTTACTTCTTTAATCCTGCTTTTCTTTAGATGGCTTCTTTGAAGTTTTTTCTGTTGAATCCGACATCTGTTAATATCCAGCAGTGTCTATCTATGTCTGCTTTTTATCTGGTGTATAGGTCATATTTTTCTGTTTCTTTGCATATACCTTATATATTTTTTGTTGGAAATTGGACACTTTAGATAATAATATTGTACAACTCTGGGTACCCCCTCCCCTTTTGGGGCTTGTTATTTTTATTTGCTTGTTCTTTTTTTAAGTGACTGTTCCCACAGTGTTGAGTCTTGGTGTGGCCTTTGGGCAGCTCAGCGTGGAGTTTCCTCTCTCTTGGCCTGGCATGGCAGTGGTGTAGCAAGGCTCGCCTCCTCTTCCTGGCCACTCTCAGCCTTAAGCTGCCTGAAGTGCTGCCCATTTGCTCTGTTGTTTTCGACAATGCCCTGGGGGTATAAATCCCTCCACAAATTAATCTAGTTATATGTGGCTTCTTCCAAGGAGTGATTTCTGAGGTCAGTGGTCAGTGTTCTTATTTGTGCTGACCCAGGAGGGCCCCTCCCAGCTCATTTTCTGTTTTTTCGCACGAGCCAGCTAGCCCACAGTCGCGGGCGTATCTTCATCAGATCCAGGGATTTCTTCCCACTTGCCTTTCACCACTGCCTTTTGAGAGCACCCTTAGATTTGAACTTCTTCGTGCTCCTTGGGAAGCCATCAGGAGCTGTGTGTTTTATGTTGTGATTCTGTGAGCCTGGGCTCTGGAACTTGTGGTGGGACAGTGGCAGCCTTCTTTCCTGTGTGACACTCCTGCTCTAGGAGCTGGTGCTTGGCAGAGGGGTGGGGCAGGCAGCCTGAGATTCTCACCTTGCCGCTCCTGGTGTGGGGCCGGGGCAGGGGCTTTTGGGACCCCCAGTATTCTCTGCACCATGCTCAAGGTAGAACCTCTGTCCCACAGGTGTGGGCCAGGTAGAAGAGACCCCCCCCTTCTCTGTCATGTTCACCCAAGACTTAGCCTCAACCACATAAATAGTGCTCCTCCTGGAAAGAAAGCCCTGTTTGGGAGCTGGGGTGAGAGTGATGCAGGCTAGATTGGGGAGAAGAAAAGGGGAAGTGACCCTAAGACCCATAACAGAAAGTTCCTTTGGGCATGCACATACCTACCGAGCCCTCACTCGGGTTGGCACCTGAAAGGAACCAATGAAAAGTGCAGCTCATCAGTCCCTCATTGGCATAGCCAGAGGGGGACGGACCCCTCCAAGTCCTTATGATGCAAGGATCCCGGACTCAGACTGCTTCTCCTTCATTGGAGAGTGCCTAAGAAAGCCCCGGTCCTTTGGCTACAACAGTCTGGTCTGGATGTAGTTTCTTGTTAAGCTGGGAGTGGGGAGGGTCCAAGTAGTCTTGATTCACATGCTGAGAGGTTGTTTCTCGCCAGATTTTTATAAATTTTCTGGAATAAATGTTTCTTCATTTGCTGTTTTTCCTTAGGACCACTGTAATGGCTGTTTTTCGGTAGGTCACACCGTTTTCTCTGGGGTCTAAGTCAGCAGAGCTGTTCTTGTACTGCCTGCTGGAGTCTGTATTTGAGCCTCACAGCTGATTTTTAAAGTAAAGTCCACATAAAGTGTTAAGCATTAACACCTTTGTTTTTATAATATTCTGCATTGGATTGTTAGAAAAAATTAACATAGATTTTTGAAGTTTTCATGTTAAAACTACAGTTACTTTGCATTGTTTTGACTTAGTGTAACGTAGTGTTTTCTATTTGGAAATACATTTATATCAAAATGAAGGACTCTTTAAACAATTCTCAGTCATTGAAGTGTAAGGCCTATGCTTGTTTAGGTGAAACAAAAAGTAAGAGAAGGTAGACATAGGCCAGAAAAATATTAAGGAGTTATTTAAGGAAGAGTCTTTTTCTTTAATTCTTTGTCCCTTTTCAAAAGTTAAGATTGAAATAAAAATAAACTATGAAATTTCTTGATATTCATTCTATGAGTGACCTATTGATTTTTTTAATGGTTTTCAGGACTTGTATATAAAAATCAATGATTATTTCTTAGTATGCTATCGGAAGTAGAAAAATAATAGCTTAAAATTACTCAGAGGTCAAGCACGCCACGGTGGCTCAAAGGCAGAGTTCTGCCTGCCATGCCGGAGACTCAGGTTCGTTTCCAGGTGCCTGCCCATGCAAAAAAAATTACTCAGAGGCAGCAGGATGAGCTGGAGAGTAAGGAAACAGGGTTCTAGTCCTCGTTCCATTGCAGCTAGTAGAGTGACATTGAGGAAGTTACTTTTTTCGGTTTCCCTTTTTGTGAGATCAAGGAGGTAGACTAATGTTTTTCTCTTATTTTTTAAATTGTGTGAACATTTATACAGTGTAGACATTCCCCTTTCAGCCACGCCCAAGTGTATCACTCAGTGGGATTAGTCACATTCACAGTGCTGCAGTGCCCTCACCACCCTCCATCACTAAACCTTTCCCAACGCCCCAAACAGAAAATGTTTGGTTTCCCCTATACCCATTTTGCATTAACTCCCCATTGTCCCTATATTAGTTAGGGTTCTCTAGAGGAACAGAATCAACAGGGAACACTTGCAAATATAAAATTTATAAAAGTGTCTCATGTGACTGTGGGAACGCAGAGTCCAAAATCCGCAGGGCAGGCTGTGAAGCCAACGATTTCGATGGAGGGTCTGGATGAACTCCACAGGAGAGGCTCGCCAGCCAAAGCAGGGAGAGAACCTGTCTCTTCTGAATCCTCCTTAAAAGGCTTCCAGTGATCAGATTAAGCATTACTCATTGCAGAAGACACTCCCCTTTGGCTGATTACAAATGAAATCAGCTATGGATGCCGCTGATGTGATCATGATCTAATTCTATGAAATGTTCTCATTGCAACAGACAGGCCAGCACTTGCCCAACCAGACAAACAGGTACCACCACCTGGCCAAGTTGGCACATGAACCTGACCATGACATCCCTAACCCCTACCCCTGGCAACCTATCTCCTGAGCTTGCATATTCTCTGATATTTCATTTGTAGCTACCATGGGGCCTAAATTTAACAACCTAAATCTGTAACAATCAGGTTTGTTTTGATACCAACTTAATTTCAATAGTATGTAAACATACTGTGTTGCTATACTTCTCCATCCCACTTTTATGTGTTTCCTGTCACAGAGTACACATTTATATACATTGAGTCCCAAACCACTGATGTCTCATTGCATTTTTTTTTGTGCATTTGCCTGTACGAAATAAAAAGTAGAGTTACAGGGCGGGCCATGGTGGCTCAGCAGGCAAGAATGCTTGCCTGCCATGCCAGAGGACCTGGGTTCGATTCCTGGCGCCTGCCCATGTTAAAAAAAAAAAATGTAGAGTTACAAACCAAAAATACAGTAGTGCTAGTATTTATATTTACCCATGTATTATCTTCCCTGGAGACCTTCATGTGTCTTCAGCCAATTGTTTAGTATCCTTTCCTTTTAGACACTAACCTGCAGAACTCCCCTTAGCATTTCTTGAAGGGCTAATCTAGTGGTGATGAATGCTTTTGTGTATCTGCAGTTGTCATAATCCCTCCTTCCAGTTTGCAGGATATGAAATTCTTGGTTGGCAGTTTTTTGCATCCCACCACCTTCTTGCCTCCATGGTTTCTGATGAGAAACCAGCACTTAATCTTATTGAGGTTCCCATGCTCATGGCGAATTGCTCCCCTCTTAACAGCATTCTCATTCTCTGTCTCTGACGTCAGACATTCGATTATGACATGGTGCTGTCTGGGTCTGTTTGGGTTTCTCCCTGTGGAGTTCCTTGAGTAGCTTGCATGGGTGTATTCATGTCTGTCTTTAACTTCGGGAAGTCTTCTGCCATTATTTCTTTGGGTATTCTTTCTTTTCTTTCTCTCTGTGAGGCTCTGACAATGCACATGTTCATACTTTTGATGGTGTCCCAAAGGTTTCTCAGGTTCTGTTCACTTTTCTTGATTCATTCTTCTTTCTGCTTCTCAGATGAGATGATTTCAGTTGTCTTATCTTCCAAGTTCACTGATTCTTCTGCTAACTCCGATTTCCTGTTGAACCCTTTGAGGGAATTTTTAATTTCTGTTACCATGGTACTCTATATTCTCTATGTGTTCATCTATTGCTTTCCTGATTTCCTATAATTCTTTGTACACATTTTCCTTTAGCTATTTGAGCATATCTAAAACCATTTTTTAAAAGTCTTTGTCTAGTATGTTCTGTTTCTAGTCCTCTTCATTGTTAGGTTCTAGTGCTTTAATCTTCTCCTTTGCCTGGGCCATCACTTCCTCTTTCTTTGCATGTTTTGTAATTTTTTTGTTGAAATCTGGACATTTAGACTCTGAGATGCTGGTTCCTTAAGCTTATAGCCAGCTAATGTATTTCCTTGAATTCCAGAATCTAATAGGGAAAAAACGAAAACACTTTTCCCAGTCTTTGCAGATTGACCTGTTCGCTTACCTATACAGTGAGTTTCGAGAATTGCTTGAGGCCAGCATGTAGGGGCCACCCTAATCTTTCTGACCATTCTCTTTTTCTTGGGCTTATGCATGTGGCCCTAGGAATGCCTCCATTTACATGGATATGATTTTCTTCTTCTCCCCAGGAAACAGTTTCTTCATGGTCCCAGGGACTGCAATGTATATCCTGTAGCCAGCAATCCCTTGTCTAGGCAGGGAGAGCTCAGTGAGCTGCTTCTGCACACAGGGAAGTTCTGGGACACGGAGTCCCTTGGGTAAGATGGATTGGGCCACACATCCAAGCCCCCACTGTGTGCATAAGTGTTCCTCTGCCCCTTCCAGAACTGCTGCCAGAGAGCTGCAGGGTTATGCTGGCCTCCTCCCTGCCGGCCTGCTGGGCAGGGTGGGGTGGCAGCCAGGGCACCAGGAGGTCCTGCCTCTTTCAAGTAGCCTTTTTCTTGATTCAGCAGTCACCCTGCTCCTGCAATCTTAACGGTTTTCTGGAGCTGGGAGAAGGATGTTTCTGCCCTTCTTGCTTGGTATTCAAAACTTCTTCATCTCAATCTTATTGATACCTTTAAGTGATCTCTTTCCTCCACTTCATGCTCTTTTTTGGGTAAGAAACTCAGAAACTTAGCAATATCCAGAGAAGAATAACAAGGACTGAAAAAGTACCCCTTTATGTTTTTATGGAAGTAATATTTATTGACTTTAAAGGGGAATATCTATAAATTTACACTCACACGTGTACTATTCTTATTTCTTCTGGTCATAGAATTCTCACCTTTCTTTAACAAATTGAATGTTTTTGTATTTGCTTCTCCTGGTTAAATAGCAATAATACATGTACTTTACATTTATTTGGGTTTGTAAAATTTACACGATATACCCACATAACCCTCATTTGAAAATTTTTTAAAGGTATTGTCATGCCCATTTTCCAGAAGAGGAATGCTAAATTTTAGAGAAATTAGCTTTGGCAAAATCAAGGTTTTATTAACATGCTAATGTGCCTGCCTTCTACTTCTTAACATAAAACCTTTCCTTCTCAAAGGTTTTTTTCCTTAACAAAAAAAAGTTGTGGTTACAAAAACAATACAGAAATGCAGTGTAAGGTAAAATTCTGCCAACTGCTTTTCAGGTTTGGCAAATGAAACATTCCTTGATGACAAAAGCATATTCTTTCAGATTTTTCTGAGATATATTTTAAGTCATTATTATATTTCTGATAAGTGTATATGTAGGTTTTTTTTTCTTAGAACAACAACTAATTTATTCTATTGTATGATTTTTGTGGGTTAGGAACTTGGCAGGGCTTAACTGATTGGTTCTTCAGTTCCTTGTGGTATTCATGACCATTCCTTGGTGGTAGTCACTGGTAGATGGGCTGCTCTGGAGGTCCAGTGTGGTTGCACTCACAGATCTGACACCCTAGTGGAGAAGACTGCAAAGCTGGGCTCAGCTGAGACGGTTGACTGGAGCCCATACACATGGCCTCCTCAGAATCGTGCTTTTGGTGTAGCTGACCTTTACGTGTGCAGGTCCAGGCCCCCCGAGAGAACATTTCAAGACCAAGGTGGAAGATTCAAGTCTTCTTTAAGATTGCTGTTGACGCTCCCAAATATTATATCTACTACATTTTATTGGTCAGAGAAGTCACTAAAACCAGCCCAAATGTATATGTAGTTTCAGTAACACCTGTCTTGCTCCCTTGTAGTGAAAAATTGCAGTATTTCCTACCTAAAGGTGTTAAATGTATTTATTGTATTTTGTTGACTTATTATTGCCTTCTTATTTCTATTGGTCAGTCTTGGTTTTCTTCATTTTTTTCTATTCCTGTGAATACAACAGGACTTTCTGAGTAAGAAAGATTAAATAGTTTAGGAAGAATTTTAAATTCTGACTTAAAAATGATTCATTAATTCTGAATCGGGGTTTCTTTTAGAAAAGCTTTATTATCATTTCAGACATACTTTTATATAGAGAAGGTAAATCATTAATGACTCCTTCTGTTTATTTTATTAGTGTTCTTTTTTCCTTTGTAGGTTCGCCAAGCAGCTTTTCAGTCTTTGGGACCTTTCATATCCACTTTTGCTAATCCATCTAGCTCAGGCCAGTATTTTAAAGAAGAAAGCAAAAGTTCAGAAGATAACATGTCAATGGAAGACAAAAATAGGTATAATTTTACAAACTTTGTTTCCCTGTTTACTGCTTGTGGACATTTTTTCATTTTCACTATTTTATACTAAATGCTCATATTGGAGAGTTTGCTATGTCTCTTGACTATAAACACTAATGATACTTCTGTGAAGCTTTGTTTTAAGCACATTTGTTCGGTTCGTGTTTCTCAGGCCTGTTACATGGTAAGTGAGAAGGTGCACATTACCCACTTGGTGCTCGGCGCGTGGAAAGCTGTTTAAGTGGTAGAGGCGGTGATTCACTCATAAGTTCATTTCGTAACTTGTTTACCTAGTAAATAACTTGAGATTATTTAGAATATACAGGATAATCATTGAATAGTTTGAAGGTTGCTTTTTTTTAAAATTTGTTTTTAAGGAATAAAACCTAATGTAGCAATATGTTGAGTTTTTTTTGGCATGGGCGGGCTCTGGGAATCGAACCCGGGTCTCTGGCATGGCAAGCGGGAATTCTGCC
This sequence comes from Myrmecophaga tridactyla, assembly GCA_004026745.1. NCBI lineage: Eukaryota > Metazoa > Chordata > Mammalia > Pilosa > Myrmecophagidae > Myrmecophaga > Myrmecophaga tridactyla. Next base: position 5,556 of record PVIY010038204.1, on the reverse strand, counting down.
ACTGAGCCACCATTGCACCGCCCTTAGCAATATGTTTTAATAGTCCATTTCTGACTATTATTTTTCCTTTCAGTCAGTTAATTAAATTGTGGATCTTGGGTTCTTTGTCTACAGAATGATGATTGTAGTGCCTAAGGTGAGGGGAAAAGTATTTTAATGGTGAGCACCTAACTAGAAGGCTCATTAACTAGAATATTAATTTTAAATATATTAATCTAATAGGGCAGCCAAATTTTTCAAGTCTAAAGAGGACAACTCCAACTCTTATTTTTAATTTTTTTGTATTAAAATGTTCAATTTGAGTCATAGTTTTTTAATTTTGTTATAAAATTTAGGAATAAAGATTAAAATCTCATTGAGTACTTGGGAAATAACAGTTATGCACTTGGAATAATATTAAACATGTTTCTTTGCCTTTTTTAACTTTTTTGTCGTGTACTATAACATATACAAAGCAAAGTAATAAAAAAGCAATAGTTTTCAAAGCACTCTTCAACATATAGTTACAGGACAGATCCCAGAGTTTGTCATGGGCTACCATACGATCCTCTCAGATTTTTTTCCTTCTAGCTGCTCCAGAATATTGGAGGCTAGAAGGCTTATATATATTTCTATCACGATCAACTTTTTTCCTTCTTTTTTGTGAAAAATCGCATATATACTAATAAACAATAAATTTCAAAGCACAGCACCACAATTAGGTGTAGAACATATTTCAGCGTTTGACATGGGTTACAATTTCACAATTTTAGGCTTTTACTTCTAGCTGCTCTAAAATACTGGAGACTAAAAGAGTTATCAGTTTAATGATTCAGCATTCATATTCATTTGCTAAATTCTGTCTTCTCTGTGTAACTCCACCATCACTTTTGATCTTTCCATCCCTCCCTTTAGGGGTGTTTGGGCTATGGCCATTCTAGATTTTTCATGTTGGAAGGGTCTGTCACTAATGTGGGATAGGGAGATGGAATCATCTGATGTTCTGGAGAGGCTGGACCCTCTAGGTTTCAGGACTTATCTGGACCAGGGACCCACAAACATGGTTTTGAAGCAGTCCCTGCTATAATGTTTGAGTTGCCAGAGTGTTTTGTCCCTCCCTTTTCATGATGCTAATGGAAATTTTCTTCTATAGGTCTTGGTTCTGTGATATTTGCTTCCTTGGTGTTTTGATTTGGCAATTCTTCCTTTCTTCTCTGCTGCCTTGTTTTACCTTTTTTTGCCTGTTTTCCTCATATGCTGCAAATAGCCAGACAAACCTGAGGTACTGTTTTTGTAGAGGAAGAAAATCACTCTAAACCTGTCTTCCTAGCAAGCGAAGTTTGTCAGTTCTCTGGTAACAGATGCTACAAGGAGTTTGACAGAAATGATGATGGAGAAAAAGGTTACCTGTTTTTCATTTTTGAAGTTAGCATACCTGTTTACTATTTACTTAAGTGTACTGAAGACTGTTATATAACTTTGATTTATTTTTAAATCTGGGAAGTGGAAATATAAATTTAAAGGGAATTGTATAGGATGGGTCAGCAAACCTGTAAAGGACTAGATAGTACACATATTTTTTACTTACTGTCAGAAGGTCTCTGTTACAAGAACTTAGTTCTGCCATTGCAATGTGAAAGCAGCCATAGACAATACATGGGTGAGTGGGCACGCCTCAATTCCAGTAAAATTATTCACAAAACCAGTCTGTGGGGTTGCCATGGGCTCTAGATTGGTGACTAGTACAGGACATTATTGGAAGGGTGATTTAAAGGTATTTATTTTTTAGCTACTAACCTTAATTCCTCTTCCATCGTAATGAAATTTATGATGAAATGAGCCAAGTTAATACTATTTGTAGCATTGAATTGTCACTCTATTTTATTAGACTTCATTGAATTAATGTGTTAATGGTATGGGGGGAGGGAAGAGAGTTCCTGGCTAAGGAGGAATGCTAAATGCTATAAAAGTTTTTTGTATAATTTAATTTCCGTCTTCAAAAATAGTAGTCCTTTATGTTATGTAATCTCAGAACCATTAGTTTGTCTTATCTTCAGAACTGCCTGCTTTTGTCTTAAGCTGCATATTTTAAAATTTGAGGTTGATTTATCCATTATGGAAAAATTAATTGAGCACCTACTATAAACAAGCATTGTAGATAGAAAGATAGAACCTATTTCCTGTTCTCACAATCGCTCTTAGTTTTCTAGAATTTAGATTTCTTTAACAAATATCTTAAAAAGTAAGGAAGTTTGAGGTACTGTATTTCCGCTCCTATTTATTTATATTTTTTCATCTGATCTGAAAATATTTACTATCATTTAATAGATTCTATGAAGCACTTACTAATTTTAAACTTCTGCCTTTATATACCTGATTTATCTTTTGCTCACCCTTGATCAAGCTGTAGGGGCTTCTTTGAAGGCTCCTTCTCCTTCCAGAAGCAGAGTTAAATGACTCCACTTTTACATTTAAAAATATGGAAAATAAGCTTTTTCTTTTTTATGTTTATCATGATATGTTCTCTAACACACAATATTCTTTTGGTTCTCTCTGCTTTCTCTTTGGGAAGCTTTTTCCATCTACACCCTCACTTAACAAAGTGAATGCCAGCTTGTTCTCTATCTCTACATTCACTCCCTCCAAGAATCCTTTCTTGAGTTTTCCAGGAAGTTTGGAACTTCATGTCTTTTCTGTTAGTAGCACTGGAATTAACACTCATTTTTTATCATAACCTTTTTAATTATGTGTTTGCATATATCATCAGGTAGACTGTAAGTTAATCAGCTGTAACAATCTCATCTTTCTTCTTTGTATATACTAACATGTTCACTGGACCTGGCGCATAGTTGGTGCATGATAAATCATGAATAAATTATTTTAAGAAAATATGGGTTTAATTTCAAAAACCTTAAGTAACTAAATTTTTTTGGTAGTTTTTCTCAGTTCATCTTAATGTCAGCATTTTGAAAGTTATGTTGGTTGTTGCTGGTATAATTTGAAAGTATTTCAGTGATGTTAAAGCTTCATTGAATTAATTCACAATACTTGGAAGGTGTATCTTGGAGAATTTTCTGTGCTTTTACCTCCGGATGCAATGCTATAATTATATATTCTTACGTCGTTTTCTGCTTGAAATATCTGTACTTAATTTTCTAGGTCTGAGGCCTCTGGTTAGGAGCCCTGAGGATCTTAACTGTACGTAAAAGGCACTAAAGGAAACCTAAGGTTCTTTCTGAGAGAAATTTCTGGCTTCCTGATTGTTACCTTTATCTCTGAGGAGATGGATTCTTCTCTCCTTAGGCAGAATCTCAAGTCTCCTCAACTTCCAAAACGATGTTTCCCTCTTATAAAAAAGTCTGACATTAAGAATATCAGATTTTTGGCATTTAGCTCCTTAATCTTGAAAAATTAGAAATTAGAGAACTTGTATCTTTGACAGTTGTGAAACAACTATTAATCAGTACAGTAGTTCCTCCCACAAATTAATACTGGGGAAACTTCTTCATCACTTTCAGTTGTCTCTTAAAACTGGACTAGGAGTTTGTTTTCATGGGGGGTGGGGCGGTGCATGGCCTGGGAATCGAACCCGGGCCTCTCGCATGGATGGCGGGTGCTCTGCCACTGCACCGCCCTTGCACCCAGTTGGACAAGGGGTTTTAAGTTTGGTCCTAGTGATTGTATATCTGTTAGTCAAATAGAATGGCTTGACCAACCATTCTCCTTATGTTTTTTGCTGTTTTAATCCTTATGCTAAGGTCAGATGGGATAAGAAACTTCTAGTCCTTGGTATACTGAATGGCCATTTTAATTGGTTCTTTTCTATATGTTTTAAATGAAAGTTTCTTAAATTTATCAGATAACAGATGAGGCCTTTTAAGTTTTACCCCCATTTGTCGTCCCCACCTCCCTTTCAGAGTATTTTGTTAGTATAGTTAAAAATTTTTATTTGAGAGAAATTGCTAAAATAGCACAAAGAATCTCATATACTTTTCATCTAGATCTTCATCTAGATCCCCAGATGTTAACGTTTTACTGTATTTATCATTTTTTTCTGAGCCCTTTGAAAACAAGTTGTAGACATGATGTTTAAACCACTTTTAAATACTTCCCTGTGTATTTCCTCAAAACACAGACATTCTTATGTAATCACAGTACAGTTACCAAAATTAAGAAATTAGCATTGATACATTACTGTTATTAATCTATAAACTTTATTTAAATTTCACCAGTTAACCCTCAAATGTTCTTTAGAGCAAAAGAAAATATATATGTTTTAATAAGGACAAATGATTAGAAATTATATAACTCACAAAAGGCATAGCTTCTTGCATGATACATTGTTTCCATCCTTTCACCCTCAATCTACTTGTGTCTATAACTTGCAGGTAAGTGTCTTGTAGACAGAATAGAGTGGGGTTACGCTTTTTGATCCATTCTGCCATTCTCTGCCTTTTGACTGGAGAGTCTAATCTATTTATGTGTAAAGTCACTATTGATAATACAGGACTTTCTTCTGTAATTTTGCTATTTAGGCTGTGTATGTTTTATACCTTTTTGTTCCTTGTTTGTGTCTTGAATCCTGCTTTTATATTTATTTGGCTTTTTGTGTTGTTGGGGCAGGGTTGAAACAGCTGCCCCCAGAGCCAGGACCCAGCGGTCTGAATTTGCGAATCTAACGTGAGCATTGATCAGCTGTGCCCACCGCCTTGTCATGGAAGAGGATCTTTACGTCCCGCTTTGTCAGCAGTGTGCTCGCCAATAGTAGTGGCCACACAGAGAAAAGAATGTGTAGTTCTTTACTGTGATTCATCAGTTTCTTCCTCCCGCTCTTCTCTGGATGCTGTACAATGTTCTTCCTTCCTCTGCAGTTTCGAAATACTTGAGGCCTTAATGAAAAAATATTTATTGCTAAACAGTGCTAACAGTCATCTTTTTGCTAATGAGGAGTCTTACTCCGATGTGGATGGCTGCTGCCTGGTCAGAGTGGCGTTCCTGGAGGTGAGGGCGGCTGTGAGCAGTTTCTTAAAGTAAGACAGTGAAGTCTGCTACGTCAGTTGACTCTTCTTTTCACGGAAGATTTCTCTGTGGCATGTGGTACTGACTGATAGCATTTTACCCACAGTAGACCTTTCCAAGTTTGAGTCAGTCCTCTTAAAATCTGCGTTGCTTTGTCAGATAAGTTGATGCAATGGTCTGAATCCTCTGTTGTCATTTCGACAGTTGTTCACAGCATGGGACTCTTCCTTTCACTTGAACACTGAGTGGCCTTTGTAGGGTTTTTAATTGGCCTAATTTCAATATTGTGTCTCAGGGAATAGGGAGGCCTGAGGAGAGGAAGAGAACCAGGAAAGGCTAGTTGGTGGAGTAGTCGGAACACTCACAACATTTATTGATTAAGTTCACCATCTTATGTGGGTGCAGTTTGTGATGGCCCAAAACAGTTCAATCGGTAGCATCTGAGGTCTCTGACACAGAGTGCCACGACAGGCGTGGAGATAGTACGAGAGTCAGCAGGGCGTGACGCACGGACGCGAGATGAGCGCTGGCTCACTGCGGGGCCACCCCTTCTGCACA
>PVIY010038203.1:0-24056 GCA_004026745.1 Myrmecophaga tridactyla | reverse complement strand
ATCCTTCAGGCACCTGCATTCATCAGGCATCATGTAGAGGGCCCAAAGTTCACAGTACATCAACATTCTCAATTTTAGATAATTTCATTATTCTCATGAGAAAGAAAACCGATAAACACACCCTCGCCAAATAGAAAATTGAAACCTCCCCTTAACTCTTGTCCCTCCCCATATTATTGACCTCTGCTGTTGCTGTGGTAATGCTGATGGTTTCCTTTTGAACATAGCTCATAGCATGCAATAGCAGTTTTCCCCCATACCCTGGACTTAAACACTCTTTGTTCATACCTTTGAAGTAATTCTTGTGGGAACTAATTCATATTTCTAGTGTTAATCAGTGGGATATGTAGGTCTATACAACCCCTTTCAATCTTGTTCATCTTCAATATGGTAATATTATTTATAGACCCACTCAAGAACCACCTTTCTTCCTATCTATTCCCTTACATAGGTGTTCAACCTCATTAGCTAATGGTTCACCCATCTCTAGCTTCTGTATATCTCTAAGTCCCATATATTCCGTATTATAAGCCTCTGACTATAACTTTATGCTGGTCCTAAAAGGGGAATCATACAGTATCTATCCTTTTGTGTCAGGCTAATTTTGCTCAGCATTATGTCGTCAAGGCTCATCCATCTTGTCATGTGCTTTAGGACATCGTTTTTTTTTACTGCTGCATAATATTCCATTGTAGGTATATAGCACATTTTGTTGATACACTTGCCTATTGATGGGCATTTGTTTCCATCTTTTGGCGATGTGAATAATGCTCCCATGAACATCGACATGAAAATGTCTGTTTGTGTCATTGCTTTCAGCTCTTCTGGGTATATACCAAGTAGTGCTATTGCTGGGTCAATGGGCAACTCGAGATGTAGTTCCCTAAGGAACTGCCAAACAGTCTTCCATAGTGGCTGCACCACTGTACATTCCCACCAGCAGTGCATAAGTGTCCCAGTTTTTCCACATCCTCTCCAACATTTATAGTTTCCTGTTTGTTTAATAGCAGTGATTTTTATAGGTGTGCGGTGGTATCTCATTGTAGTCTTGATCTGCATTTCCCTTATAGCCAATGAAAATGAGCATCTCTTCATGTGCTTTTGAGCCATCTGTATTTGCTCTTCAGAAGAATACCTATTCATATCTTTAGCCCATTTTGATTTTGAGGAGTTACCATTATCTATTTTTTCTTTGGTTGCTTGTGCTTTGGGTGTAAAGTTTAGGAAGCTACCTCCAATTACTAGGTCTTGAAGATGTTTCCCTACATTTTCTCCTAGAAGCTTTATGGTGTTAGTTTTTATATTTAGGTGTTTGATCCACTTTGAGTTAATTTTCATGTGGGATGTAAGATCGGGGTCCTCTTCCATTCTTTTGGCTATTGATATCTAGTTCTTCCATGCCCAATTATTGAAAAGACTGTTTTGTCCCTGTTCAGAGGATTTGGGGACCTTATCAAAAATCAGTTGATCATATATTTGGTGGTCTATTTCTGCACTCTCGATTTGATTCCATTGGTCAATGTTTCTGTCTTTGTGCCAGTACCATGCTGTTTTGACCACTGTGGGCTTTATAATAGGTTTTAAAGTCAGGGAGTGTGAAGCCCCCCACTTTGTTCTTCTTTTTTAGGATGCTTTTACCTATTTGGAGTCTCTTTCCATTCCAGATGAATTTGATAGGTAGCTTTTCCAAATCTTCAAAGTACGTATTTGGAATTTTGATTGAATGTGTAGATCAATTTAGGTAGAGTTGACATCTTAACTATATTTAGCTTTCCTATCCATGAGCAGGGCATATCTTTCCACCTATTTAGATCTCCTTTGATTTCTTTTAGCAATATTATGTAGTTTTCTACACAGTTTTCTACAAGTCCTTTATGTCTCTAGTTAAGTTTATTCTTAAGTACTTGATTCTTTTGGTTGCTATTTTGAATGAAATATTTTCCTTAACTGACTCCTCAGCTAGGTCATTGTTTCTGTATAGAAATGTTATTAATCTTGTACATTAATTTTATATCGCACACCTTGCTGAATTTGTTGATTAGCTCAAGTATGTTTGCTGTAGATCTCAGGATCTTCCAAGTATAGTATCATATCATCTGCAAATAATGAGTTTTATTTCTTCCTTTCCAATTTGGATGCCTTTTATTTCTTTGTCCTGCCTGATTGCTCTAGCTAGAAATTCTGGTACAATGTTGAGAAATGGTGGTGACAGTGGGTGTCCTTGTCTTGTACCTGATTTTAGGGGGAAAGCTTTCAGCCTCTCTCCATTGAGTATGATGCTGGCTATCGGTTTTTCATGTATTCCCTTGAATACATTGAGGTAGTTACCTTTGATTCCAGTCTTTTGGAATCTTTTTATCAGAAAAGGATGCTGATTTTTGTTGAGTGCTCTTTCAGCATCACTTGAGATGATCATGTGATTTTTCCCTTTCAATTTGTTGATGTGCTGTATTAACATTAATTTATTTTCTTATGTTGAACCTCTCACTCATTTTTGTAAGAAAATTTTACCAGATATAAAATTACTGGTTGGCAGTTGTTTTCTCCTAATACTTTAAGTATTTGATCCCACCGTCTTCTTGCCTCTATGGTTTCTGATGATAAATCGCACTTTATCTAATTGGGAATCCCAGTACGTAACATGTTACTTTTTTCTTGCAGCTTTCAGAACTCTCTCTTTGTCCTTTGCATTTGATGGTTTGTATACTATGTTTCTAGGCATAAATTGTCTTCAATATTATCCTATTTTGTGTTCACTGGGATTCTTAGATGGGTATTATGGTGGTTTGAAAGGAAGTATGCCCCCTAAGAAAAGCCATGTTTTAATATAAATCCCATTTCATAAAGGTAGAATAATCCCTATTCAATACTGTATATTTGAAACTGTGATCAGATCATCTCCCTGGATGATGTGATTTAGTTGAGTGGTTGTTAAATGGGATTAGGTGATGACATGTCTCCACCCATTTGGGTGGGTCTCGATTGGTTTATTGGAGTCCTATAAAAGAGGAAATATTTTGGAGATTGAGAGATTCAGAGAGAGCAGCACACGAAGTAGAGAGTCCACCAGCCAGCGACCTTTGGAGATGAAGAACAAAAACGCCTCCCGGGGAGCTTCATGAAATAGGAAGCCAGGAGAAGAAGCTAGCAGATGATACCTTGCTTGCCATGAGCCCTTCCAGCCAAGAGAGAAGCCCTGACTGCATTCGCCATGTGCTGTCTCACTTGAGAGAGAGACCCTGAACTTTGTTGACCTTCTTGAACCAAGGTATCTTTTCCTGGATGCCTTAGATTGGACATTTTTATAGATTTGCTTTAACTGGGACACTTTCTTGGCCTTAGAACTATAAACTAGCAACTCATTAAATTCTCCCTTTTAAAAGCCATTCCGTTTCTGGTATATTCCATTCTGGCAGCTAGCAAACTAGAACAGGTATATTCATATCCTTTACAAAGTTTTGGAAGTTTTCCATCATCATTATTATTATTATTATTTTGAGCTCCCAAAGAATTTATTATTTTTTGGTATTTAATCATGCAAATTCTTTAGCTTTATATAAGTATATTCCTTCTGCCCCTTTCTCTTTTTGGTCTCCTTCTGAGACTCCCATAATGCCTATATTGGTATGCTTGGTGGTGCTCCACAGGTCTCTTAAGTTAGGTTTTGGTTTGCTAAAGTTGACAGAATGAAAAATACTAGAAATGGGTTGGCTTTTATGATGGGGATTTATTAGCTTGCAAATTTACAGTCCTAAGACTGTGAAAATGTCTCAAGTAAGATATGAACAAAATGATTCCTTCTCTACAGACAAGCTGTTGGCACTGGGGTTCCTCTTTTAGCTGGGAAGGCATATGACCATCATCTTCTGGACCATCTCTGGGTTCTGGCTTGCGTAACATCTCATGGCAACACCTGCTAGATTCCATTGCTTTCAACTTCCATATGTCTTTGCTTGCTTCTCCTAGTTTTCTCTTTTAGTCTCTCTGAATGTTTCTCTCTCTGAGTTATCTGAGCTTTTCCTGGCTTTTGTCCTCATAAAGAACTCCAGAAAAGGATTAATTTCCACCTTGAATGGGCTGGGTCATTGCTCAATTAAAACAACCTAATCCAAAAGATCTACCCACAATAGGTCTGCTCCCACACAAATGGATTAAAAGAATGTGGGTTTTTCCAAGGTACATAACAGCTTCAAACCAGTACATACTAGTTTTGCTTATTCCAAGTCTCTTTTTCATTTGTGTTCCTCAGCCTCATTTAAATTAAATTGTCTTCAAGTTCACTGATTATTCTTTTGCCAGCTTCAGTCAGCTGTTGAGTTTTTCATTTCAGTTGTTGTGGTTTTCAATGCCAATAGGACTGTTTTTTCTTTTTAAAATGTCTATCTCTTTATTGAGATTCTCATATTGTTCATTCATTGTTTTCCTGACATCCCTTCTTTTTACTTTCCTTCAACTCCTTAAAGATAATTTTTTAAAAGTCTTTGTTTGGTATATCTTCAGTCTGGCCTTCTTCATTGTTTTTCTCCTGGATTTGTATCCTTTGCCTTTGGATGGGCCATTGGTTCCTGTTTCTTGTAATCTTTTGTTACACACTGTACATTTAAATATTTTTAAATGCTACTTCTGGGATTTAGTTCCTGGCCTATTTATTTTTTCTTTTTCAATATTTTTCTTGAGGTCTCTTCACATACCATATAGGCCATCCATTGTAGTTTGTATGCTGCTGAAATGTGATTTACCAGAACTGGAATGACTTTCAAAAAGGGGAATTTAACAAGTTACAAGAAGGTGCATTTCTTCACCAGAGCTGTGTCACACCAACCTTTGGGCTCTCTGCTATAAAAGTAGAATCAAGTCTCAAAAAATGCCTTTTTAATTATATCCCCTAGTATTATAGATGTAGGACAATACTGTATCATACCTCTGTGAATGTACAATATCTTGTACCTGCTTTATGATACGTAGTAGTGACCGTGCTATATCAACCCTGTTTTTTGTTTTTTATTTATTTATTTAAAACATTTTTTATTAATTTTTAAATTTTTTAAAAAATATGAGAACAAAGAAACAAACATTCTTAACATATAATCATTCCGTTCTACATATATAATCAATAATTCACAATATCATCACATAGTTGCATAGTCATCATCATGATCATGTCTTAGAATATTTGCATCAATTCAGAAAAAAAAAATAAAAAGACAACAGAAAAAAATTCATAATACCATACCCCTTACCTCTCCCTTTCTTTTTTTAAATAATTGATTTTTTATTTATGATACATAACCACATACAAACACAAACATTCTTATCATATGATCATTCCATTCTTCTTATATAATCAGTAACTCACACTACCATCACATAGTTGTATATTCATCATCATGATCATTTCTTAGAACATCTGCATCAATTCAGAAAAAACAATAAAAAGAAGACAGAAAAAAATTCATACATATCATACCCCTTTACCGATCACCAGCATTTCAATCTACTAAATTTCTATTAACATTTGTTCCCCCATTATTTATTTATTTTTAAGCCATATGTTTTACCTGTCCGTCGATAAAGTAGACAAAAGGAGCATCAGATGCAAGGTTTTCACAACCACACTGCGATAGCCATATCATCATACAATTATCTTCAAGAAATGTGGCCACCAGAGCACAGCTCCACATTTTCAGGCAGTTCCCTCCAGCCTCTCCATTACATCTTTTTTTTTTTTTTTTAATTTTTAATTTATTTTTTTTTTACATGGGCGGGCACTGGGAATCGAACCCCGGTCCTCTGGCGTGGCAGGCAAGCATTCTTGCCTGCTGAGCCACCGTGGCCCCCTCCATTACATCTTGACTAACAAGGTGATATCTATTTCATGCGTAAGAGTAACCTCCAGGATAACCTCTCGACTCTGTTTGGAATCTCTCAACCGCTGATACTTTATTTTACCTCATTTCGCTCTTCCCCCTTTTGATTGAGAAGATTTTCTCAGTCCCTTGTTGCTAAATTCTAGCTCATTCTATGATTCCTGTCCCATGTTGCCAGGAAGGTCCACACCCCTGGGAGTCATGTCCCATATAGAGAGGGGGAGGGCATCAAGTTTGCTTGCTGTGTCGGCCGATAGAGAGAGAGAGAGAGGCTTCATCTGAACAATAGAAGAAGTTCAGACCTGTTTTTAATGATGTTATTCTAGAATTTTTTTCTTTCCAGATAATGATTGAGAAGCTAATAAAACAAGCTAATGGTGCCATGTACCATAACAGCAATAGAACTTGCTGTTTTCTGGGATTTTTTTTTTAATGGAATGTGCTAGATGCCTCTACAATTTTGTTCAGATGACTGCAGAAACTGGAAAAGCTGTTGTTGTTATTGATGCATAACATGCTGCTATTGGTCTTTTTATATAAATATGTATGTGTATATATATGTATATATATATATATATATATATATACACACATATATATATAATTTGAATTTTTGGAAACTTTAACTGTGCTGTCAACTTTGGAAAAAGTATCCCAGTTGTACTGTGTTGAGGTGGCATTGTACAGAAATTAACAGCCATATTGGTCTAGAAGCATTAAACTTAATTTTTTCCCATTTGTACAGGGATAATGCACTGTATTAAATATGTAAGGTCTTACTTACATGGGTTTGATTACAGAAACTAATAAAGTATTCTCTAAATAATGAAAAAAAAACATGTTTCAAGTTTACAGTTCTAAACCTATAAAAATATCCAACCAAGGTATCCAGGGAAAGATACCTTAATTCAAGGAAGATGGATGGATCAGTTGGGAAGTCATGTGGCTGGCATCTGCTTGTCTCTTGCTCCTGACCTCCACTGCTTTCAGCCTCTGTTCCTATGGGGGTTCTTTACTTTGCTTCTCCAGGGCTGGCTTTCATCTCTTGACTTCCTTTGGCTCTCTCCATGTTCTGGATTGCTTAACATCTCATGGCGATATCTGCTGGGCTCCAAGCATCTCCAGACATTTGTGTCTCTGTTATTTAATTTTGTCCTTTTTTTAAAATTCATCTGTCCATACCCTGTATAAAGCATGCATCAGACACACTGTTTTCACAATCACGTGATCAGATTGTTAAAGCTATATCATTATCCAATCTTTTTCAAGAATCAGGTCTACTGAAATATAGTTCAACAGTTCCAGGTACTTCCCTCTAGCCATGCCAGTACACCATAAACTGAAAAGGGATATCTATATAATACATTAGAATAACCTCCAAGACAACCTTTCAACTCTCTCAGCCGCTGAAACTTAATTTTGTTATTTCTCTCTTCTCCCTTTTGGTCAAGAAGGCTTCCTCAATCCCATAATGCTGGGACCTGGCCCATCCCCAAGAGTCATTTGTTGCCAGTGAGATTTACACCCTTGGGAGTCATGTCCCACATGTGTGGGGATGGCAGTGAGTTCACCTGTTCACCTACTGAATTGGCTTAGAGAGAGAGAGAGAGAGAGAGTGAGAGAGAGAGAGGGGCAACATTTGAGCAACAAGAGGTTCTCTGGGGATGACGCTTATGCATAATTATGAGTAGGCTTAGCTTCTCCTTTGCAGGAATAAGTTCATAAGGATGAGTCCCATGATAAGGGCTCGGCCTATTGAGTTGGATTTCCTCACTGCTTGCAAGAATATCAGGAATTCCCCAGGTGGGGAAGTGTAATATTTCCTCCTTTCTCCCCAGTCCCCTAATGGGACTTTGCAAATGCTTTTTAATTCTCTAACCAAAGTATTCTGGGATATATGGGGACCTCACACTAATCTGTACTAACCAAAAAGATCTCACTCCTTCTTCAAAATTCCATGTAATTAGGGTGTCCGAATAAACTGACCATACAAGTTAAATTAGATAATGTGCTACCAAAAATATAAATTTTGCACCAAATAAACATCTCTTCCTTTGGTGTCACATAGCAATTGAAGTTTTAAAATATACATCCTATCATCCTTTATTCTGTATTCTGATATACCCTAGTCCTATCCAGATCAACTTCATTCATATCGCTAGTTGAAATCTGATCACTTTTTCAACTTTTTAAACAGTTGCATGGGGTATGCTGACTTTCATAGCTTCAGATCTCTAATTCTGAGCCTCAGGTGTCACACAAATATACGAAGTCTCCGGGAATGACTAGGTTATACACAAATAGCTCAACAACACAGAATTTAGAAATAACAATTATAGCACCAAAGTAGATGTGATTGCTGTAAGAACTTAAAGTCTAGGAACTTTTACAATAGGCCCCAACCTGATAAATCATGCTCTTGACTTTAATTCTACAGGTTTGTATATTATGGTTAGTCCATATAAATGAGGCATGATAATATTTGTCTTTTTGTTTCTGACATTTCATTCAACATAATGTCTTCAAGTTTTATTCACATACCTGCATGCCTCACAACTTCATTCCTTTTGGCAGCTGCTGTAGTGGGCTGTATGTACCACAATTCTCCCTTCCATTCCAGCAGTCTACGTACCCTTTGGCCACCTGTATCCATTACAAATAGTATATAATGATACCATAAACATCAGTGTGCAAATGTCTAACCCTAGCTCCTGTGGAACCACCACACTGCCCTGCTCTCAGGGCTGCACCACTCTACTTCCCAACTAACAGTGAATCGGTACATCTCTTTCTCCAAATTTTGGTGCATCTCTTTCTCCACATTTTGCTGTCTGTTTCTGGAATTTCAATCTAGCTATTCATAGTTTAGAGATTTCCTTTAGTGTCAGGAGTTACTGATACTAAAGAGGCCAATGCAAAATCACCTTTCACAGTCTTTGCAAATTTTCTTTGGTTTCTTCACTGGTGCTCTCCTTCAATGTTCAAGCCCTCCTATCAAGAAAGTCAGTCCAGTGTTAATACAAAATTCAGGGTCCTCCCAGTCTTTTCTGAGACTGTGACTTGTCCGGGGCTTGTGTTTGCTAGTGCCCTCAGGCATTCCCCTGTTTATAGGGATTTGAATGCTTCCTCTGCTCCCTAGAAACAGACCTTCCCCTTCTCGTGGGTGCTTTACCTCAGTACTAAAAGGAGATAACCCTTTGCCACAGGCTGCCCACATCAATTCTTTATTTTTTTTATCGTACTGTCTCTGTCCTTAGCTGCTTTTGCAAGGAAGGAAAATTCTGTAAGGGATGGGTATTGAGCCAGAGTTTCCTGGGTCAGTCTTTCTCAGCCATAAGGAGATCCAAGGATGCACAAGATAAGCACCATTGACTCCACACTACTTTAGGGATGGGGTAAATGAAGGGTCAGCATGGATGCTAAGAGTTTCTGATATGGCTCTTTGAAGCTGCATTTTCTTGGTTTAGTACTTGCCCAGTAAATGTAGCCCTTTAACTGTTTTCTGTAGTTTTGAGGAAGAGTACTGTCTTTAAGATTCCTCTACCACTTTTGTCCTAGGTAGGTGCTTTTCAAAAGCAGTCATCAGCAATTGTGTCACACAACCCTCAATTTTGGAGAACAAAGTCTTCATATTTCATCCTAGAACCAGTAAGCTGCATTGGGAGCTGGGATTGAAGACTTTACTGCTCCCTGCCATGAGGATGGGAGATGTGTGGCCGTAGCTGCTGCATTGAGAGATAATTCATCAATATTTACTTCAATTTACTACCTCTTCTTTCTCCTCTTTCTTGGATACTGCAATATTTTACTAGACTCTGGAGTTTCAAAATAGTTAATCAGACGGTTTTTGCCTATTTAATAGTTGGTCTGGTGAAAGCACTGGTTCCTAGGGCTTCCTACTCTACCATCTTTCCAAAATCCCAACATTCTTTCTGAGTTTGAGGAATGGAGTGGGATCTTTCCATTTCTTTCTATAGTCTTTTATTTCAGATAAGGGTATATCCATATGAACTAAGAAAGACAAGGTAAAATGCCCTCTGATTGTGTGCTAGTTCTTTTCCATGTTGAATCCATGATAGTCAAAGTAATTTCTTTTCTCATTTGAAATAGAAGAGGGCCAACTAATTTAATATAAACTCCAAAGATAATAATAATTAGATTTGGAGTGGAAAGTCATCTATTCAATGACCATTGATTATAAGAATAATGATTCTACTGTGGTTAGAGAATAGGCTTAGCTCTCAGGCAAAATCTCAGAAGGACCACAGAGAAAAGTCCCAATCTCCTTTGATTTCATGATTCTAGGCCAAATCAGCTTGGCTGAGTTAGTCCTGTGAAGAGTGGTACTTCTAGGTTAACTCAGTGTGTATGGTTGTGATGTGCTGCATTGTTTTCTCTCCTCTACAAGATCTCCACATGTGCCAATTTGAATCTGTGCCAGTTTGAATCTTTACCCCAGAAAAGCCATGTCCTTTAATCTTCATTCAGTATTGCTGTGTGGAATCTTTTTTATTGTTTCTATGCAGATGTGAGAAGCCTAATTGTGGGTGCTAACTTTTGATTAGATGGTTTCCATGGAGATTTGTCTCCACCCATTCAAGTGTGGTTACTTACTGGAACCCTTTAAGAGGGAGCCATTTTAGAAACTTTAGAGCCATGAGAGCCACCAGAACCAACAGACCAATAAAATGGACAGAACCCTGGGGAAACCGTTGAAAAGAAAGCTAGCAGATCATGCCATGTGCCTTTCCAGCTGAGGGAGAAACCCTGAACGTCATTGGCCTCCTTGAACCAAGGTATCTTTCCCTAGATGCCTTAATTTGGCCATTCTTATGGCCTTGCCTTAATTTGTACATTTTCATGGCCTTAGAACTATAAACTTGCAACTTAATAAATCCCCCTTTTTAAAAACCATTCTGTTTCTGGTATATTGCATTCTGGAAACTTGCAAACTGGAGTACATATGAGCCCCACTCAAAGATATGTACATCCAAATGACTTCTCCAGGATGCACTGGGCAGGTGGATAGGGAATAGGTGATGGAAATAAAAGTGGAAAGATTTATTTATTTACATAGTTCAAAGCTTGAACTTCCTATTAAAATCTTGATGAAAAACATTTTTCTTGAATGTGATTATTTAGAATTTTAACATTTGTTTTTATGATCTTTGACTATACCAAGACTATTTGATATTTCTTCAAAGTGGGAGAAATTAAAGCCCTTAAGAGAGCATATGTTTCAGTTTCCTAGCTGCTAAAATAACTATCATACAGTGAGTTGGCTTAATAACAGAAATTTATTGGCTTGTGGTTTCAGAGGCTAGAAGTCTTGCTTCCTCTGTAGATCAGTAACTCTTGGACGGCCTGCAAAGTTCAATGTTCCTTGGCTTTTCCATCACGTGGCAATGTAAATGACAATGTCTTCTTTCTCTTCTGGTTTATGTTTGTTTTCAGCTTCTGGCTGCTCCCCAGTGTTTTATTTTCATGTCCAATTTCCTTTACTTATAAGTCCTTTAGCCATATTAGACTAGGGCATACATCAACTACTAACTTCAGGGGTCTTATTTACAAATGGGTTTACACTTACAGGATCAAAGGTTGGGACATGAGCTTGCTTTTTGTTGGGGTCATTATTCAATCCCAACAGCATGATAATATATCAAGCATAAGCTAATTGCTCTTTAGAAGTATAGAAAATAATGCAAATGTAAATAAAATTACGAACGTTGATTTGTTTTGATCCAAGATACATTTTTAGTTCTTGTAGTAGATAGGTTCAGGTGTCAACTTGGCCAGGTGATGGAGCCTAGTTGTTCTGTTGCTTTGGACTTATATCATCAGCCTGTGAATTTCATCTATAGTTGATTACATCTGCAGTCCGCTAAGGGGAGTGCATTCTGCAATGAGTGATGTTAGCTGGAGGCTTAAATTAGAAATCAGCAGAGAGGGAAATGGCTCAGCACAGCTCAGGAGACAGAGCAGAAGTAGCCCTAGATGTTTGGAGATTGTGCTGGTTTGAAAGTATTGTGCACCCCAGAAAAGCCATGTCTTTTAATCCTGATTCAATATTGCAGAGTAGAGTAGAATTCTTGCCTGCCATGCAGGAGACCTGGGTTTGATTCCTGGCCCACACACTTCCCAATCAAACAACAAGCAAACAAACCAACGAAAAACCAAATAAATGCAAATTCAGGAAACAGTGCTGCAATAAGGGGATACTCACATGGAAAAAGAATGAAATGTATCCTGCCATACAGCATACAAAAAAATATATTGTAGGGTATAAACCTTTGATTAGATTGTTTGCATGGAGATTAGCCTACTCAATTTTGAGTGTGACCTTCTGATTAGATTACTCCACGGAGATCTGGCACACAATTGTGGGTGTGGCATTTTGATTAGATAGAGATATGAAGGTGGGTCTTGATAAGTTACTAGAGTTCTTTAAAAGGGGAAACATTTTGAAGAAAGCTCAGAGCTGACACAAAGACATTTGCAGATGCAGAAGGAAAACACCCTGGGGAAGCTGTTTGAAACCAGAAGCCAAAGAACCAGCAAATGCCAACCACATGCCTTCCCAGTTAACAGAGTTGTTTAGATGCCATTGGCCTTTCTTGAGTCAAGGTGTCTTTCTCTGGATGCCTTGGCTTGGATATTTTTATGGCCAGAGAACTGTAAACTTGTAACTTAGTAAATTCCCTTTTTAAAAACCCATTCCATTCCTGGTATATTGCATTCCAGCAGCTTCAGTAAACCAAAACAGAAATGCAAAGAAGAAATGCCCTGGAGTAAGCCATTTAAATGCAGAAGCTGGGAGAGAAGGCCAGCAGAAGCTGCATGTGCCTTCCCGCTACAGAGGGACCCAGATTAAAGCTAGTCTTTCCTCCAAGAATTGTAAATTTTTAACTAAGTAAATCCCCTTTATAAAAGCCAGTCTATTTCTGGTATATTGCATTCTAGCAGTTAAGCAAACTAAAACAGTCTCATTGTGAATTTATCTCCATACATACTTCTTTTTTTTCCTTTATTCATTTCTACCCCCTCTCCTTACCTTTATTCTTTCCTTCCCCAATGTGTTTTTCTTAATTAAAGAAGTTGTAGATTTAGAGACCAATCATGCATAAAATACAAGAATCTCATATACCACCTGTATTATTTAGGGTTCTCTAGAGAAACAGAATCAACAGGGAACACTCATAAATATAAAATTTATAAAAGTGTCTCACGTGACCACAGGAATGCAGAGTCCAAAATCTGCAGGGCAGGCTGTGAAGCCGACAACTCCGATGGAGGGTCTGGATGAATTCCACAGGAGAGGCTCACTGGCCGAAGCAGGAATGGAACCTGTCTCCTCTGAATCCTCCTTAAAAGGCTTTCTGTGATTAGGTTAAGCATCACTCATTGTAGAAGACACTCCCCTTTGGCTGATTACAAATGGATGCAGCTGACGTGATCATGATCTAATTCTATGAAATGTCCTCATTGCAACAGATAGACCAGCACTTGCCCAACCAGACAAACAGGTACCACAACTTGGTCAAGTTGACACATGTCCCTGACCATAACACCACCTATGATTAAAGCCTTGCATTGGTGTAGAACATTTGTTACAATTGATGAAAGCACATTTTAAAACTTGTTCTGCTAACCATAGTACATGGTTTAACTCAGGGTTCACTGTCTATATATTGCAGTTTCATGTATTAAAAAAGTTATTCTATACCATATATACAATGTAACAATTTCCCTTTTAAACACATTCAGATAAAGAAGTATTTACAACATCCCCTTGGGAGAATGGGAAGAAAGGGGGAAATATTCAACTTCCCCATTTGGAGAATTTCTGATATTCTCACAAGATGGGGACAACCAAATCAATAGGTCAAGACCTCAATCTTTGGAGTTTGCCCCTATGGAACTTATTCCTGCAAAGGATAAGTTAAGCCTACTTAAAACTAGGTGTAAGAGTCACCCCAGAGAACCTCTTTTCTTGCTCAGATGTGGCCTCTCTCTCTCTCTAAGCTCACATGGCAAGTGAACTCATTGCCTGCCCCGCTATTTGGACAGAAATTCCAGGATGAGACAGGACCTGGCATTAAGGGATTGAGAAAACTTTCTCAGTCAAAGGGGAAAGAGAAATGAGACAAAATAAAGTGTCAGTGGCTGAGAGATTTCAAACAAAGTCAAGAGGTTATCCTGGAGGTTATTCTTATGCATCATATAGATATCCCCCTTTTTAGTTTATGGTGTATTGGAGTGACTAGAGGGAAGTACCTGAAACTGTTGAGCTGTGTTCCAGTAGCCTTGATTCTTCAAGACAATTGTACAATGACAATTGTATAGCTTTTACAATATGACTGTGTGATTATGAAGACCTTGCGTCTGATGCTCCTTTTATCTAGGGTTGGACAGATGAGCAAAAAATACGGATAAAAAATAAACCAGTAATAGGAGGAACAAAAGTTAAAATAAATTGAGTAGATTGATATACTAGTGGTCAATGAGTGGGAGGGTTAAGGGGTATAGTATGTATGAGTTTTTCTTTCTTTTTCTAGAGTGATACAAATGTTCAAAAAATGATCGTAGTGATGAATACATAACTCTGTGATGATATTGTGAGCCATTGATCGTACACCATGTATGGAATGTTTGTATGTCAAGAATGTTTGTATGTCTAAAGTTTTTTTTTTTTTTTTTTTTTTTTTTACATGAGCAGGCACCGGGAATCGAACCCAGGTCCTCTGGCATGGCAGGCAAGCATTCTTGCCTGCTGAGCCACCGTAGCCTGCCTGTTTAAAGTTTTTACAATAAAAATACTAAAAAACAGAACACATTCAGATATGTATTTCTGTGCTGTTAATTATCTTCACAGTGTTGGGCTACCATCACCAACATCCATTACCAAACATTTCCATCATTCCAAATAGGAACACTGTGTACTTTAAGCCTTAATTCTCTATTCCCCACTCTATCTCTTGGTGACCTATATTCTATATTCTGACTCTACACATTTGCTTATTCTAATTGTTTCATATCAATGAGATCATACAATATTTGTCCATTGTGTCTGGCTTATTTCACTGAACAAGAGTCAAGATTCTTCCATGTATCAGAACTGCACTCCTTTTTACAACTCAGTAATATTCCATGGTATGTATATATTACATTGTGTTTATCCATCCTTCAGTTGATGGACACTTGGATTGCTTCCATCTTTTGGAAATTGTGAATAATGCTACTATAACATCAGTGTGAAAATATCTCTTCAGGTCCCTGCTTTCAAAAATCTTTTGTGTATATATCTAGATGTGGGATTGCTCTGTTGTATGGTTATTCTATGCTTAACTTTCTGAGGAACTGTCAAACTGTCTTCTACAGTGGCTGCACCACTTTACCTTCCCATCAGCAATGAATGAATGTTCCTGTTTCTTTTCTTACTAAATTATATAATTCACAAGGAATTATGATTATGAATATATATTCACTGTATGGTAGCATCAACATTTGTGAGAAATATTATATTCTTTATACAAAGCACAAAGACATTGTTGTAGTTTTTTTGTGCTGCCAGAAATGCAATATACCAGAAATGGATTAGCTTTTATAAAGGGAATTAAGTTACAAGTTTACAATTCTAAGAATATAAAAATGTCCAAACTAAGACATCCAGACAAAGATACCTTGATTCAAGAAGGGGCCAATGATGTTTGTGGTTTCTCTGTCATCTGGGAAGGTACCTGGCAACAACTGCTAGCTTTTTCCTTCCAGCTTCTTGTTTCAAATGGCTCCCCATGGGGGAGTTTTCTTTCTGCATCTCCAAACATTTCTGTCTGTCTTAACTCTGAAGCTTTTTTTCAAAATTCCCTCTTAACAGATTCCAGTAAGCAACCCACCTTGAATGGGTGCAGACATATATGGAAACCACCTAGTAAAAAGGTCCCACCCACAATTGGGTGGGTCATGCCTCCATGGAAACAACTTCATAAAAAGATTGCACCCTACAATATTAAATCAGGATTAAAGAACATGGCTTTTCTGGGGTACACAACAGTTTCCAATCAGCACAGACATTTTTAAGAAAATGAAATGTAATTCACTTCTTTTATTGGTAATACTAAAGCAACACAAATGCAGCTACTTTGGCAAACCTAATTCAAGTGTTCCCATTTTAAAAAATTGCTTAAATAAATCTATTTGCTTTATAATTTTTGTGTATGTCTTACTTCTACATGTGAAAAGATACCTGAAATACAGACTATAAAAATAAAGTAAGTTTTTCTGTTTTTAAGAAGGATTTTACTTTGGAATTTTGTTATAAAGCAATTAATTTCAACATTAAGTGGCATTGGGAGGGAGGTTAAGATACATCTCTACTAGCTGAATTCTAAATCACTGCTATTCTTTAATTCTATCTCATAATCCATGTATTTCTATGTCACAATCTAGAAAAATATTTTTGGACATCTTTGATTAATTATTTGGTAAGAGAATGAGTATTCTATGCAATTAAGTAAATATCAATACCAGGTTATAAGGTTGACAAAGGTTTGCTAATGAGTGGGAGTTCCATAAACAATTTTTTTTAGTTTGCTCTTATAGCAAAGAAAAAAAATTGAAGTTGTATGGAAAGGTACGTAGGCCATATTGAGAATGGTGCTAAAATCAAACACTTTTTTGCAATTTAAGGGGTTGAAAAGTTAGTAATACTGTAAACAAATAAAATGCTGAAATGGGGTGAAAGGAAAAGTAGAGATTTAGTCTTGAGCCAAGAGAGACTTGGCTCATCAGAATGATATTTTATTATAGCCATTTTCATAAAGACCAACACTCATCCCAAAGAAAGGTAAAAAGTCTCATTGATTAAAAAACTTAAAAAGGAACTGAATTTATTTTATTAAAATTTTAAATTGAAATATATTATATATTCACATACCATATAATCATCCAAAGTGTATAATCAGTGGTTCACAGTATCATCATAAACTATGCATTCATCGTCATAAATGATTTTTGAAGATTTTCTTGCTCCAAAAAAGAATGAAAATTTAAAATATAAGTAAAAAAAAGAACACTCAAGACTTATCATAACCCCGATACTCCTCTTTTGTTTACTTTTTTGTCTTTCTTTTTATTTTACTCATCTGTTCATACACAGGATCAAGGGAGTGTCAGTCACAAGGTTTTCACAATCACATGAACACATCTTAAAAGCTCTATAGTTATTCAATCATCTTCAAGGCTATTGGATGACAGTTCAACAGTTTCAGGTATTTCCCTCTTACTTCTCCAATACCCCACAAAGGGGTATTGGAAAATACCCCTGAAAAGGGATATCTATATATTGCATAAGAATAAACTCCAGAATGATTTCTCACCTCTATTTGAAATCTCTCAGCCACTGAAACTTTATTTTGTTTCATTTCGCTTCCCCCTTTTGATCCAGAAGGCATTCTCACTCCTAGATGTCCAGGGCCCGGCTCAATCCCTGGAGTCATGTCCCCTGTTGCCAGGGAGGTTTGTTTATACTCTTGGTAGTCATGTCCCATGCAGTGGGGAGGAAAGTGAATTTGCTTGCAGACTTGGCTTCAAAAGAGAGGCCACATCTTTGCAACAAAAGAGGTTCTCTGGGCGGGGGTGTGGGGTGGGGTGTGTCTGACTCAGGCATAATCTGTAGGAAAATGTTTCATAAGGGAAAGCCTCAAGATTGAGGGCCTGGCCCATCAAATTGGCAGTCCCCAGTGCTTGTGAGAATATCAGATCTTCCTTAGGTGGCAAAGTTTAATATTTCTACCTTCTTTCACTGTTACTCAAGGGGACTTTGCAAATACTTTTTTAATCTTCTGTGCAGATTATTCTGAGATGTACCAGGGTGTCACATCAACCTGTACAAATAAACAAGATCTCACTCCCTATTCAAGTGAACTGATTTTTTTTTAAATGTTAATTTTTTTTTAAATTGTGAAATATAACATTTATACAAAAAAGAAATAAATTTCCAAGCATATTTTAACAAGTAGTTATAGAACAGATTTTAAAGTTTGGTGTGGGTTACAGTTCCATGACTTTTCATTTTTTCATCTATCTGCTCCAAGATACTGGAGACCAACAGAAATATCAATATAATGATTCAGCAGTCATACTCATTTGTTAAATCCTATCTTCTCTGTTATATTCCTGCCTCTTTAAATAACATATATAAAAGCAAAAAATTTCAAGGTCCATCACAACAATTAATTGTAGGACAGATTTCAGAGATTGGTATGGGTTACAATTCCACAATTTTAGGTTTTTATTTCTGATTGCTCTAAGATACCAGTGAATAAAAGAAATATCAGTATAATGATTCAGCACTCATACCCATTTGTTAAACCCAACCTTCTCTGTATAACTCCACTATCACTTTTGATCTTTCTCCCACTCTTTAGGGTATTTGGACTATTTCCATTCTAACTTTTTCATGTTGGAAGGGGCTGTCAATAATATGGGATAGAGGGATGGAATTAGTTGATGTTCTGAAAGGTTGGCTCCTCTTCATTTCAAGACTTATCTGTTCCAGGGAACCTTCTGGAGATTGCAGGTTTTGGAGAGTTACCCCAGTACATGGAACCTTTGTAGAATCTTATATAATGCCCTAGGTATTCTTTAGGATTGGCAGGAATGATTTTGGTTGGGGTTTGGCAAGTTATGATAGGTAGCAATGTCTAACTGAAGCATGTGTAAGAGTGACCTCCAGTGCAACTTCTTGACTCTATTTGAACTCTCTCAGCCACTGATACCTTATTTGTTACACTTCTTTTCCCACTTTTGGTCAGGATGACATTGTTGATCTCATGGTGCCAGGGCCAAGCTCATCCCTCCCACACCACCAGGGAAGTGAACAGAATTTTGAAGTTAACAGAGCTTTTCCTGCTTTTATTTCATCATCTCATAATTAAACCAAAAATAGCTAGCATCATTTGATGGGCAACAGTCCTCATGGGGCCTTGGAGTTATTTCAAGGGACCTGTGACTCCATATGCATGATATGAACCCTCTGGATTAAATAAATAATGTATCTCATAATTATATGCACTATTCTATTCCCAATGCATGAGACTCTATTAATAAATTTTTTTATTAGAGAGGTTGTAGATGTACAGAACAATCATGCATAAAATACAGGATTCCCATACCCCATCCCAACACCAATACCTTGCATTGGTTTGGAACATTTGTTAAAATCGTTGATAGCATTTTTAAATAATTGTACTGTTTTTAAACAGTAGTTACATTTGTTACAATTGATGAAACGTTATTAAAATAGTTTTAAGTATCATCCATAGTTTATATTAGGCTTATTTTCCCCATATGCCTCCCTGTTATTAACACCTTGTAATAGTGTCATACATTTGTTATAATTCAGGAAAGGACATTCTTATACTTGTATTGTTAACTATAGTTCTTCATCTAGAACATGGTACAAGTGTTGTACAGTTCTGTGTTTTATACCTTAATTTTTATTCTTGTAATATATAGATATTTTGGTTTGCTAAAGCTGCTAAAATGTAATACACCAGAAATGGGTTGGCTTTCACAATGGGATATATTAACTTATAATTTACAGTTCTCAGGCCATTAAAATGTCCAACTCAAGGCATCAACAGTATGATATCTGGACTCTGAAGTTACAGGCTGCCAGTATATGGAACACCTCTGTGATGTAGGAAGGCACATGGCTGGTGTCCTCTGGTTTCAGCTTCTGGCTACTCTGCCTATGGTTTTTCCTCTAAATTTCCCTGAATTTCATCTTTTGTCTTCTGTATGTATTTTATCCTCTTATTAAGGATTCCAGCAGGAGGATTAAGACCTAACTTGAATGGGGTAGGTCACATCTCAATTGAAAAAACCTAATCAGAAGTTTCCACAAGGTCCCACCTACAATAGGTCTGCACCCACAAGAATGGGTTAAAATAACATGATCCTTTCTGGGGTACGTATAACTTCAAAGTACCACAACATCCTAAAGTTTTCTCTTTTAACCACATTCACCTCTACGGTTCAGTGTTGTTGACTATACTTGCAATAATGTGTTACCATCACCACCTCCCATTTCCAAACCTTTACAGAAAATCTGTACAAGTTAAACATCAATTCCCCATTCTCTAACCTCAATTTATCTCCTGGTAACCTATATTCTAGACTCTAATTCCATGAGTTTGCCAATTCTAATCACAGTGAAATTATACAAATATATATAATATTTGTCCCTTTGTGCCTGGTTTATTTCACTCAACATAATATCCTCAAGGTTTGTCAATGTTTTCTTGTATGCATCAGGACTTCATTCCTTTTTACAGCTGAACAATGTTTCATTGTAGTTTTTATACCACAGTTTGTCTATTAATTCATTGGTTGATAGACACTTGGGCTGCTTCCATCTTTTGGCATTGGTTTTACCATGTGAGTAGCCCATCGTTGCAGCACCATTTGTTGGATTTTTTTTTTTTTTTTTTTTTTTTGAAGCACATGGGCTGGAAATCTAACCCAGGTCTCCTGCATGGCAGGTGAGAATTTCACCTTGTACCCCTTAATTAGCAACTTTTAAAAATATCCTAAAAACATTGAAATTTTCACCTTTAAAATTCTTTCTGAAAAGTTTTACAAAGTAGTTAAATAACAATTTCTCTGTAAACAATATTTTTAATAGAGACGTAGTCTCTCAACTTAAATTTTCTCATTTGTTAAATTACAAGTTGAACAACAGTATCACTAAGATGCCAGACTTCAGCAAACATATTAAGTTTTATTTCAAAATATCATTATGTGCAATAAAGCAAGGAGTAGAACAGTGTACATGAGAAATATAAGAAATACACACATGTACATGCATATGTGGAAGTGCTTGTATTTACATAAAGAAACAATGGCAGATTTCATATTATTAAAAATGGCTATCTGTAGGGGACAGGGAGTGATGTAGACAGCAGCTGGAGCAAGACTTCTCAATCTATATATTTTGATATCTTTTTGATTTTTGAAACATGAAATTACCTAATCAGGAGAGTGGGGGTGGGGTGGGGAAAAGTCCATATAAGAAGCTTAACAAAGAGAAGAGATATCTAAGAAAAGAAAATAGAGATGTGAGGGAGAAATGAGAGGTAAGGAAGTTCTTGCAGATGGCTTTATTTCCTTCTGAGATTAAGGAGTGAGATAATCAGGTGATCCAATGTATTGATATAGTAGTGACATAAACTTGTTATCTTTTGTTCTATTCACTGCTGTGTTTTCTATTTTGTCAAATTAAAGTTATATTGTTACTGAGAGAAGGCATTTGGGAGGGGACGTTCCAAATTAGATATTTTCTCTCTCTCTATATATATAGATTTCCTCCATGAACATTTTTCCATATTTTCTTTCATTTGATCAAAATGTTCTGAGATGTCTCTTGTAAGCTGCATTTTACTAGATACTCCTAAAATATGGGAAATAGTGACTAAGGTGAAAATTGTCTATAATTTGAATGTTCACAGTTATTTTAACATTTAACATATGCATATTATAATTCAAATAGTTCTTCAGTGCTTTTTTTTTCCTTAAATGTCCACTGACCCTTACTGCCCTCTCCAGGTTATCTTTCTGTAGACATGACAATTTTCAACTCTTCCAGCTCCTTCTTATATTTACTTTCATGCTTCTAAATGGCCTCCCTAGACTGCCATCGAGAGGCACCATAGTAAGGTGGTCATGAGCAAAGGCTGGATTTAAATCCCAACTCCGCTACTCACCATTTCTGTTGATATCAAGCAGTACCTCTCAACAGAGCCAAAATCAACACTTTGGGCGAGACAATTCTTTGTTGTGGATAGCTATCCTGTAGGATAAACAGCAGCATCTCTGGCCTCTACCCACTAGAGGCCAGTAGCTCCTCCACTCCAGTTGTAAAACAGAGAGTGTCTCCAGGCATTGCCAAATGCCCCCAGAGTGGGTCAGAATTGTCTTAAATTGTTAACTAAATTTTCTTTGTCTTTTGGAAATTGGAATCAATTATAGTACCTAACTTATAGAGATAATATGTGGATGAAAGGATTAAAGTATTTGTGAACACTTACTGTCTAACACATAGTTAAGTATTCTATAAATATTTTCTAAATCAATATAATTATATTTAAAATTTTTCTCTTAGACTTCCAGTTCCCTCATTGTCCCAATACAAGTACATCACAGTTTTTGTTTACATCAGTATTCAAACTTTCTGATGATTATGACCATGTAATTCTAAATTGAGTCACATAATATAGTCCTCTTTAAAAAAAAATTTTTTTGACAAATATTCACACACATACAGACCAAACATGGTATAAAATCAATGGCTCACAATATTATCACATAGTTGTGTTTTCATCACCATGGTTATTTTTTAGATATAATTCTTTTCTTGTACTATTTTCTTTTCCACATAAAGTAAACTAATGACTTCTTTTTTGTTGTTTGCTTAGATTTGTAGCTATATATCCTTATATTTTATCAGAAATGTAAATCTTCTCTCAGTAAGATTGGATACATTTTCCTAAAGGACATTCTTCCTAGAGATTTACAATCTTCTGCTCCAATTTGGACTTGCTCTCTAGGCCTGTTGCACAGATGTCATCTGGTATTTCCTTGCACCATTATTCTGGGGATTCCCTTTATTCTTATAGTTTTTTGACCCCCTACTTGTGGATCATATGCGTTTTTCATTCTATTTTGTTCCCTTAATTTGATGGAATATGTGTTCCAGTAGATTTGATGGAATATACCCCTAGTAAATCCACTGACTGTTTATAAAACATCTTTATTCTAATGATCATGATGATGAATATGCAACTATGTGATGATATTGTGAATTACTGATTATATATGTAGAATAGAATGAACATATGTTAAGAATGTTTGTGTTTCTTTCTTGTAATATTTTTTAATTTAAAAATTAATAAAAAGTTTCAAAAATGAATAAACAAAAAACAAACAAAAACATCTTTATTCTAAATATAATATCAAAAATTATATTTTCTTAAAATGTTGATGGTATTGCTCCATTTTCTCTTAATTTTCAGGCTTGCAGTTAAGAAGCCTGATGACATTGCAGCTCCTGATTCTTTGAATGTAAATTGTTTTTCCTCAGTGCAGTGTTTTGGATATTTTCTTTATCCGTGGTGCTCTGAAATTTCACAATGATGAGCCTAATATAGGTCTTTTTCAATCACTGTGCTGGCACTGGAAATTCAGGCCTTTCAGTTTGGGGAACATTCCAGTAGTACAACTCTACTCTATTTTCTCTTTAAGAAACTACCATTAGTCAGATGCTGAACATTTAATTTTCATATGTTTTTTTTCTCCCAATTTTCTTCTCCTTGCCATTTTTCAGCTATTTTCTGGGATATATATTTTTCAAACATGGAAAAATATTACTAATTTAATAATAATCCATAAAGTAGGATAATAAGCTATAGAAAAAAGATTTCTCTCTTTTTTTGGTTGGAAGGAAATATACCAAAATATTAATAGTGATCATCTCCGGGCAGTCATATTTGGGGTGAATGTTGATTTTTTAAAAAATGTTCTTTAATTTCCAAAAATTCCATGATAAGCCTGTATTTGCAATGCATTTGGCAGTGAATTATGGAAATTCAGAATGCTGGTGCCTTAAATCATGAGGACATTTTTTGTTTATTTATAAGAAACTGAAGGTTAATGGCATCAGGGTTGATCTGGAACCTCACGAGTGTAATCAAGAACTTACACTCCTTCTGTCTTTCTGTTCCACCATCCTTATTGCATTGGCAGTTTGTTGTTAGGCTTGTTGTCTCATAGACATAGAATGGCTGCCACAGCTCCAGGCATCATGGTCTTATTCAAAGACAAGAAGCAGAAGTGTAGCCAAGGACAGAGGCAGAACTTTTTCTCAATTCAGTCTTGCCTTTTAATAGGGTGCAAAACTCCTTACTAAAAGCTCCCTCATCAGGCTTATTTTTTCAAAAAAATATTTTTTATTGAGAAATCTTCACATACATATAGTCCATCCACAATATAGAATCAATGGCTCACAGTATTACATAGTTGTGTATTCACCACCAGGATTATTTTTAGAATATTTGCATCACTCCAGAAAAAGTAATAAAATTTAAAAATAAAGAACTAATACATCTCATACCCCTTACCCCTCCCTCTCAT